>JAHFZB010000368.1:0-57495 GCA_036884735.1 Huso huso
GGTTACGTACGTTCAGTGCTGATGGAAGCGCAGGGTCCAGTGCTCAAGACGTTCCAGGACGCAGGGACCAGTGCTCAAGACGGTGAAAACCAGCGTGCTGATGAAATGCAGGGGTTCAGTACCAGACGTACAGGACGCAGAAATCTGCGCTGATTACATGCAGTAATCCAGTGCTGGTGACGTATGTCCAGTGTTGAAGACGTGCAGAGTCTGTGTCGAGACGTGTTGGTTACCTTCAGGGTCCTGTGCTGGTGATGTGCAGGGTTCAGTGCTGATGAAGTGGTGTCTAGCACGTGATGCAGGGTCCAGTGACATGCAGGGTCCAGTGCTGGTATGGTCCTGTGGTCCTGCTGGTGCTCGACGCAGGGTCTAGTGCCGTGACGTGAAGGGTCCAGTGGTCGCTTGCGGCGTGCACGGGGGAAGTGTTGGGATTTCAGGGTGGTCTGGTGACGCAGTGTCAGTGTGCTGATGGGCGTAGGGGTCTGGTGCAGAGTACCAGTGTTGCTGACCTTCAGGGTCTAGTGCTTAGACGCAGGGTCTTGCGTCAGACGGTTGGGTCCAGCTACACGACTTGCGGTGACGCGGTTGATGACATGTAGGGTTCAGTGTCATGACGTGCAGGGTTCAGTGCTGCTGACCTTCAGGGTCCAGTGCTTGACGTAGAAAGGCAGACGGTAAACTGCACAGGACGCGGGTATCCAGGTCAGAGCTGCAGGGTCCAGTGCTGGTGAGACCTTCATGGTGCAGTGCTCGTGGACGTGCAAGGTCCAGTGCTGATGACGTGCAGGGTCGCGTCGACGTGCAGGGTGATTGTTGCTGGCGACGTGCAGGGTCTAGTGCTTGTGACGGTAGGGTCCAGTGCTCGGACGTGCAGGGTCCAGTGCGTTGGTGACGCAGGGTCAGTGTCGCACGCGGCAGGGTCCAGTGCTCGAGATGCTGGTGATGTGCATAATCCAGTGCTCGACGCAGGGTTCAGTGCTCGACGCAGTCCAGTGGTCCAGACGCAGGGGATTGCTGCCGTGCAGGGTCCAGTGCTTGTGGACGTGCAGGGGTCTAGTGCTGGTGACGTGGCAGGGTTCAGTGACGGCAGGTTCGTGGCGTGACGCAGGGTCCAGTGCTCGAGACGGCTGGTGATGTGCATAACGAAAAGCCGAGCGTGCAGGGTCAGTGCTCGAGACGTACGGGTCTAGCATTGGAGACGTGCTGGTGCCCTTCAGGGTCAGTGCTTGTGATGTGCAGGTTCAGTGCTGATGAAGTGCAGGGTCCAGTGCTCAGGACAGATACGGGGTCCAGTGCTCGAGACGCGGCTGATGATGTGCAGGGACCAGTGCTTGGACGATGCATGGTCAGTGGTCGACGGCAAGGTCCAGTGCTCGGGGCGCAGAGACAGAGTGCTTGTGGACGGAAGGGTCCAGTGGTCGTTACGTGCAGTGTCATTGCTGATGAAGTGCTGGTGACTTTCAGGGTCCGCCCAGTACGGCAGGGTCCAGTGCTGATGATGCTGGTGTCATGCAGGGTCATAGGGCTGGTGGCGTGCAGGATCCAGCTGCTGACCTTCAGGGTACACATTGCTCGGGGCGTTAGGGGTTTAGTCCTGAGACGTGCTGGTGATCTTTCAGGGTCCAGGGCTGGTGACGCAGGGGTCAGTGCTCAAGACGGTGCAGGTCAGTGTTGATGGCCGTGCAGGGTTTGGTACTACACGCGTGCAGATCTTCAGGGTCCAGTGCTGATTACATGTAGGGTCCAGTGTGTTGACGTATAGGGCTCAGTGCTGGTGGTGACGCAGGGTTCAGTGCACATGACGGCAGGATCCGAGGTGCTCGTGACGTGCTGAGGGTCAGGGACCAGTGGTGATGCAGGTCCAGTGCTGGTATTGTGCAGGGTCCAGTGTTGATGTGCAGGGTCCAGTGCTGGGCGTGCAGGGCCTAGTGCACAAGATGTGCAGGAAAGTGGTCGTGACGATGCAGTGTCATGTGCTGGTGATGTGCAGGGTCCAGTGCTGCTGACCTCAGGTCCAGTGGTTGACGGGCGTGCGGTGTCCATTGATTGCTTATGACCTTCAGGTCAGGCTGCGACGCGGTGGTCCAGTGCGACGGTATTGAAAAGGCAGGGTCTGCGCAAGACGCAGGGCCCAGTGCTCGTGATGGTGGAAAAAGCGACATGGGGCCCAGTGCACGAGACGGAACAGCACGCGCACGGTAGTGGCTGCGCGCGTAATGTGCAGAGTTCAGTGCTGGCGTAGTGCTGCTGACTCAGCCCAGTGCTTAGGATGTAGGTTCCATGATTGTGCTGGCACCAGGACCAGGGTTGGTGACGGTAGGTTCGGCGTTAATAATGCAGTTCCAGTGCTTGTAGATGCGTAGGGTCTAGTGTCGACGTGTTGGGTCCAGTTGTCGAGACCGCTGGTGGCGGTAACGAGCGACTTTGCGCCCGGCGTCGGACGGTGTTCCAGCGATGACGAATAAGTGTTTCAATGTGTAGACGCCGGCGTGTAGGGTCCAGCGCCAGACGCAGGGTCTGCGCCCGCACGTGCGTCCAGTGCTGTGACGCGTAGGGCTGTCAGACGTGAAACTGAAAGTCAGACGCCAGGCATGAACTGCGTCGAGACGCAGGTCCGGCGCCGATAATGCGTCCAGCACGGACGTGCTGGTGCCCTTTCAGGGTCTGTGCTGCGGTGGGCCCAGCGACAGCGAGGTCTGTGTGCTCGGCGCGCAGGGTCTAGTGCTCAGACGGGTTGATGATGTGCAGGGACCAGGCTTGCAGACGTGGCGGTTCAGTGGTCTGCGTCCATAGTGCTCGAGACACTGCGAGAGCGTTGCACGGGCACCAGTGAGCCGTTACGCAGGTGCCGCCGCTGATGAAGCATTGCAGACTTTCAGGGCCAGCCCGGTGATGCGTGTAGGGTCTAGTGTTGATGATAAAGCAGCGCAGGGTTCAGTGTTGGTGGGATGGTGACTCCAGTGTTGACTTTTCAGGGTAGTGCAAGCCGAGACGGGTAGGGTTCAGTTCCTGATGACGTACAGGATGGAACTAGGGATGTCAAGGGGTCCAGTGCTGATGACGTGCAGGGACCAGTGCTGATGAAGTGTAGGGGTTCAGTGCTCAAGACGTTCTGGTGACGTACAGGGTCCAGTGCTCAAGATGCAGTGTCCAGTGCTGATTACATGTAGGGTCCAGTGCTGGTGACGTACAGGGTCCAGAGCACATGACGTGCAGTGTCCAGTTGTCGAGACGTGCTGAGGATCCAGTGCTCGAGACATGCAGGGCCCAGTGCTGGTGATGTGCAGGGTCAGTGATGGTATGTGCAGGGTCAGTGCTAGACGCGGTGCAGGGCCCAGTGCGGGTGATGTGCCAGGCACAGTGCGCGGTGATGCAGGTGCTGGTGACAGTGCTGGTGACGTGCAGGGTCCAGTGCTGGTGAGGCGTGGGGTCCAGTGCTGGTGACCTTCAGGTGCAGTGCTGACGTGCAGGGTGCAGTGTCACGCTGGTGACTTGCAGGTCAGTGCTGGTGAAGTGCAGGGTCCAGTGCTGATGACGTGCAGGGTCGAGTGCTCGGACAGGCAGGGTCCAGTTCTGGTGATGCAGGTTCCAGTGCTGACGCGGCAGGGTCCAGTGTCAAGACGATGCTGGTGATGTGCAGGGTCAGTGTTTGTAACTTGCAGGGTTCCAGTGCTGGTGATGTGCAGGGTCCAGTTGTCGAGACTTGTGACCTGCAGGGTCCAGTGCTGAGGACTTGCAGGGTCCAGTGCTGCGACGACAGGGTCCAGTGTTCGTGATGTGCGGGGTCCAGTTCTCAGGATGTCAAGAACCAGTGCTGATGACGTGCAGGGACCAGTGCTGGTGAGGTGCAGGGTCCAGTGCGTTCTGGTGACGTGCAGGGGACCCGGTGCAGGTGATGTGCAGTGTCCAGTGCTGATGAAATGCAAGGTCCGCAGGACGGCAGGGTCCAGTGCAGGCGATGCAGGGTCCAGTGTGATTACATGCAGGGTCCAGTGCTGTGGTGCGGCCGGGTCCAGTGCTTGTGACGCAGGTCCTGCGCACAAGACGGCAGGTCCAGTGGTGGTGACGTGCAGGGTCCAGTGCTGACGAGGGTACAGTGACGTGCAGGTAGAGTGCTGGTGATGTGCAGGGCCCAGTGCAGGTGATGCAGGGTTCAGTGCTGAGACGCAGGGTCCAGTCCAGTGCTCGTTGACGCCCAGGGTTCAGTGTGGTGACGCGGCAGGGTTCAGTGCTGATGACGTGCAGGGTCCAGTGCAGGGGTTCCAGTGTTCGACCTGCAGGGTCCAGCATTGTCGACGTGCCGGGTCCAGTGCTGGTGATGTTCAGGTCCAGTTCTGACGACGATGCAGGATCCAGTGCTGGTGGCGCAGGGAGGGTCCAGGTCCAGTGCGAGACGCAGGGTAGAGCTCCGACGGCAGGTCCAGTGCAGGTGATGTGCAGGGTCCAGTGTCTGATGACCTGCAGGGTCCAGCATTGATGAAGTGCAGGGTGCAGTGCTCAAGACGTTCAGGGTGTGCTGCTGACCTTCAGGGTCCAGTGCTTGAGACGTGCAGGGTTCAGTGCTGGTGATGTGCAGGGTCCAGTGCTGGACCTGCAGGGTTCAGTGCTAGAGGTGCAGGGTGGAGTGCTGGTGACCTTCAGGGTCCAGTGTTCTGCGATGCAGGTCTGGTGCTCGATGTCAAGGGTCAAGTGCTGATGACGGTAGGGACCAGTGCTGAAGAAGTGCAGGGTCAGTGCTCAAGACGTTCTGGTGACTGGTAGGTCCAGGGTTCAGTGCGTAAGTGGAGGGTCCAGTGTCGAGACATGCAGGATGAAATGACGTGCTAGTGATGTACAGGCTCAGTGCCGTGACGTGCAGGGTCCAGTGCTGATTACATGGTGGTCCAGTGCTCGTGACGTGCAGAGGTCCAGGAGTGCTGGTTACCTTCAGGGTCCAGTTGCTGGTGATGTGCAGGGTCCAGTGCTGATGAAGTGCAGGGTCCAGTGTTGATGACGTGCGGGGTCCAGTGCTGATGATGCAGGACCAGTGGTGACGTGCAGGTCCAGTGCTCGTGATGTGCAGGTCCAGTGCTGGAGACGTGCAGGGTAGTGCTGGTGATTTGCAGGTCCAGTGGTGGTGATGTGCAGGGTCAGTTTGGTGATGAAGGGCTGGTGGTGACGCAGTGCTAGGGCGTGCAGGTGAGTGGTGATGTGCAGGGTTCAGTGCTGGTGACGCAGGGTCCAGTGCTCGTGAGGGTCCAGTGCTAACCGTGGCGTGCAGGGTCCAGTCCTCGATGTGAAGGTATGGTCAGGGTCAGGGCTGGTGACGTGCAGGGACCAGTGCTGGTGACGTTCAGGGTCCAGTACTCTGCGGACGGGGCCCAGTGCTCGAGAGTGCCCAGTGCAGGTGATCTTCGGGGTCCAGTGCTGGTGACCTGCAGGGTCTATTGCTGTTGAGTGCTGTGTAGGGTCAGTGCTGGTGACGTGCAGGGTTCAGTGCTGTCGGTCGTGCAGGTGTGCTCAAGGCGTGCTGATGTGCAGGGACCCGTGCTGTGGATGTCAAGGGTCCAGTGCTGATGACGCAGGGTCTGTGCTGATGAAGTGCAGGGTCCAGTGCTCAAGACGTTCACAAGGCGTGCAGGACCAGTGGTCAAGACGTGCGGTGTCCAGTGCTGATGAAAATGCAGGGTCCAGTACTGGTGATGTGCAGGGTCTGTGCTGCTGACCTTCAGGGGTCCAGTGCTTGAGACATGCAGGGTCCAGTCCTGATGACGTTGGTGACCTTCCAGGGTCCAGGGCTGGTGACGTGCAGGGTCCAGTGCTTGTGACGTGCAGGGTCAAGTGCTGGTGTGAGGGTCCAGTGCTGGTGCAGTGTCGGTGTGATAAAGTGTTGGTGTGCGGGGCCCAGGGTTGCGTGCAGGGTGACATGACGTGGGTCATGTGCTGGTGACGTGCAGTGTCGTGCAGAGTCAGTGCTGGTGATGTGCAGTGTCGGTGCTGACCTTCAGGGTCAGTGCTTGAGACGTGCAGTAGTCCTGACGTGCTGGTGACCTTTCAGGGTCCAGGGCTGGTGGCGTGCAGGGTCAGTCCTGATGCGTGGGGTCCAGTGCTTGTGACGTGCAGGGTCCAGTGGTCGTGACGTGCTGGGTGACGGTAGGGTGCTGCAGATGTGCAGGGGTCAGTGCTGGTGACCTTCATGGTCCAGTGCTCGTGCGTGCAAGGTCAGTGCTGATGACGTGCAGGGCCCAGTGCATGAGGCGTGCAGGGTCCAGTGGTCGGATGTGCAGGGTCCGGTGCTGATGGCGGGGTTAGTGGCGTGCAGGGTCCAGTGCTGGTGGCGTGCAGGGCCAAGTGCTGGTGCGTGCTTTCAGGTCCAGTGTGGTGATGTGCATAATCCAGTGATGAAGTAGGGTCCAGTGCTGAGGCATGCAGGGTCCAGTACTTGAGACGTGCTGATGTTCCTTCAGGGGCCAGTGCTTGTGATGTGCAGGGTTCAGTGCTGATGAAGTGCAAGGTCCAGTGCTCGGCATGCAGGGTCCAGTGCTCGAGACGCGCTGGTGATGTGCCAGGCCCAGTGCTCGCACGCAAGGTCCAGTGCTCGGACGCAAGGTCCAGTGCTGGTGACGCAGAGTCTCGCGTCGAGACGGCTGGTTACCTTCAGGTCCTGTGCTGGTGATGCAGGGCCCAGTGCTGATGAAGTGCAGGGTTCCAGTGTTTCGAGATGTGCACGTCCTGCGTTTCGACGTGTTGGTGACCTTTCAGGTTCAGTGCTCGACGTGCAGGGTCTGCGCCCTGATGACGTGTGCCAGGACCTTAGGCCCAGGCTGGTCTTGACGCAGGCACCAGTACTGGTGACGGCAGAGACTCAGTGCTTGTGGACGCAAGGGTCCAGTGGTCGAATGCAGGGCAGTGTCTAGACGCGTTGATGACCTTCAGGTCCAGTGCTGGTGACGGCAGGGTCCACTACTGGGAAGTGCAGGGTCCAGTGTTGATGACGCAGGGTCCGGTGCTCGACGGTGACCTTCAGGGTCTTCAGGGTGCAGGGTCCAGTGCTGATATGTGCTGGAGACGTTCAGGGTCCAGTGCTGGTGACGCAGGATCCAGCCTGACCTTCAGGGTACAGTGCTCGGGACGTGCAGGGTCAGTCCTGATGACGTGCTGGTGACGCAGGACCAGGGCTGGTGGCGTGCAGGGTCAGTGCAGGGTCCAGCACTTGAGACGGCGGCAGGGTTTAGTGCTCGACGTGCTGGTGATCTTCAGGTCCAGTGCTGGTGACGCGCAGGGTCCAGTGCTGTTGACAGGCAGGCTCCAGTGCTGGTGACGTGCAGGTTCCAGTGCACATGACGTGCAGGGTCCAGTGCTCAAGACGTGCTGATGTTCAGGGACCAGTGTTGTTGACGCAGCGCCCAGTGCTGGTGACGTGCAGGGGTCTAGTGATCGTGATGTGCGGGGAAAAGTGCTTAGACGGTGACCCAGTGGCAAGGTGCAGGGTCCTGGTGACGTGCGGTGTCATGTGCTGATGACGTGCTTGCGTCGTGCAGGGTCCAGTGCTGGTGACGCAGGGTCCAGTGCTGCTGACCTTCAGGGTCCAGTGCTTGAGACGTGCAGGGTCCAGATCCTGATGACGTGCTGGTGACCTTCAGGGTCTGGGGCTGGCGTGCAGGGGTCAGTGCAGGGTCCAGCAGGGTCGAGTGCTGGTGACGGCGGGTCCAGTGCTGGTGACGTGCAGGTTCAGTGCATGTGATGCAGGGAAAAGTGCTTGTGACGTGCTGGGGCCCGTGCAGGTCAGACGGTAAGGTCCAGTGGCTCGTGACGCTGGGTCATGTTGATGGCGACTAGTGACGTGCAGAGTCCAGTGCTGGTTATGTGCAGGGTCTGGTGCTGCTGACCTTCAGGGTCCAGTGCTGGAGACGCAGGGTGCAGTTCTCCTGATGAGGGGTCCAGTGCTGGTGACCTTCAGGGTCCAGGGCTGGTGACGTGCAGGGTCTAGTGCTCGTGATGCAGGGTCAGTGCAGGTGCTGGATCTGGTGTCGTTCACTGGTCCAGTCCTAATGGGATGAAGGGTCCAGTGCTGATGACGTAGGGTCCAGTGCTGATGAAGTGCAGGGTTCAGTGCTTGAGACGTTCTGGTGATGTGTGCAGGTCCAGTGCCTCGGACGCAGGGTCCAGTGCTGGTGATGTGCAGGGTCCATTTGCTCGTGACCTGCAGGGTCCAGTGCTGGAGACTTGCAGGGGTGGAGTGCTCGTGACGCAGGGTCCAGTGTTGATGTGATGTGCAGGGTCGAGAGTGTTCGTGATGTCAAGGGTCAGTGTTGTCGACGCAGGGACGGGTGCTGATGAAGTGCAGGGTCCAGTGGGATCCAGGCGTTCTGGTGACGTGCAGGGTCCAGTGCTGGTGACGTGCAGGGTCCAGTGCTGATGAAATGCAGGGTCAGTGCTCAAGACGTGCTGGTGGACGTGTAGGGTCCAGTGCTGATTACATGCAGGGTCCAGTGCTGGTGACGTATAGGGTCCAGTGCCGATGACGTGTTGGTGATTTTCAGGCTGGCGTTGGTGACATGCAGGGTTCAGTCTCTGTTATTGCAGGGTTCAGTGCTGATGACGTTGGTGAGTTGCAGGGTTCAGTGTTGGTGACGGGTAGGGTTCAGTGTTGGTGACCTTTCAGGGTCCAGTGTCGGTGACGTGCAGGGTCCAGTCTGATGACGGCAGGACCTTCAGGTCCAGGGCTGCGATGTGCAGGGACCAGTGCTTGTGACGCAGCATCGCCCAATGGTCCTGACGTGCGTCCATTGCTCGAGATGACGTGCTGGTGAGGTCCAGTTCAGGGTTTAGGCTGGAGACGGCTGGTGAGGACCAGTGTTGCTGACGGTAGGGTCCAGTGCTGCGACGCAGGGTTCCAGTGATCGTGATGTGCTGGAAACGTATGATGACATGCAGGGCCCAATGCACAAGGCGTAGGGTCCAGTGGTCGTGACGCAGGGTCCAGTGCTTGATGACGTATATAGGTAGTCCAGCGGTGATGCAGGGTTCAGTGCTGCTGACTTCAGGGTCCAGTGCTTGACGTGCAGGGTTCAGCCCGATGATGTGGTGGTGATTTTCAGGGTAGGGGCTGGTGACGGGCAGGGTCCAAAGATGACATGCAGGGTCGAAAAGTTGTGACAGGCAGGGTCCAGTTGTCGAGACTTGCTGGTGACGGTGATGACATGCAGGTTCCAGTGCACATGACGGTAGGGTCCAGTGCTGCTGACCTTCAGGGTGGAGTGCAGGGTCCAGAGTGCTTGTGACGTGCAGGGTTCAGTGCTGGTGACGGAGTCCAGTTGCCAGTGCTGGTGAGGCAGGGTCCCAGTAAAGTGACATGGTGGGTCCAGTGTCATGACGTGTAGGGTTCAGTGCTGAAGACGTAGGGTCAAGTGTCGAGACGGTGGTGATTGCAGAGGTGCAGGGTCCAGTGCTTGTGGACGCAGGGTCTAATGTTGGTGACTTTCAGGGTCCAGTGCTGGTGATGTGCAGGGTTCAGTGCTACGAAAAGGTCCATGGTGACATGCAGGGTCCAGTGACGTTGGTGATGTACAGGGTCCAGTGCTGATGACGTGCAGGGGTGGAGTGCGTGCAGGGTCCAGTGCTGCGGCGTGCAGGGTCCAGTCAGGCTGGTGGATGTGCAGGGTCCAGTGCTGATGATGTGCAGGGTCCAGTGCTGGTGCGGGGTCCGGTGTTTTGACGTTCAGGGTCCAGTGCTGAGGGACTGGTGCTTGTGGCGTGCATGGTCCAGTGGTCCTGACATGTAAGGTCCAGTGCTCGAGACGTGCAGAGACAAGTGCTTGAGACGTGAAGGGTCCAGTGGTCGTTACGTGCAGTGTCATTTGCTGATGAAGTGTTGGTGATTTTCAGGGTCCAGTCCTGGTGATATGCAGGGTCCAGTGCTGATGATGTGCTGGTGATGTACAGGATGAGTGCTGGTGACGCGGCGGGGTCCAGTGGTGACCTTCAGGGTCCAGTGTTGGTGACGTGCAGGGTCTCAGTCTCTGATGACGTGCTGGTGACCTTTCAGGGTTCAGGGCTGGTGACAGGGACCAGTGTTGATGACGGTAGGGTCCAGTACCGAGACGCGGCAGGGTCGGGTGCTCGAGACGTGTTGGTGATCTTCAGGAATCCAGTGCTGGTGACGGCAGTCCAGCGCGTGTGACAGGCAGGCTCCAGTGCTGGTGACGTGTAGGTTCCAGTACATGACGCAGGGTCTAGTGCTCAAGACGTGCTGATGTTCAGGGACCAGTGTTGACGACGCAGCGTCCAGTGCTGGTGACGCAGGGTTCAGTGATCGTGATGTGCAGGGAAAAGTGCTTGTGACGGTAGTACCAGGTGCAACAAGACGCAGTAGGTCCAGTGGTCGTGGGTGCAGTGATGCTGAGAGTCTGATGGTGGTCTGTTGGTGATGCAGGTCAGTGCTGGCGACCTTCAGGGTTCAGTGCTTGAGACGTGCAGGGTCTGCCCTGATGACGTGCTGGTGACTTTCAGGTTTCAGGCTGGTGACGTGCAGGGTCCAGTGCTGATGACGGTAGGGTCCAGTGCTGGTGATGGGCAGGTCCAGTGCTGGTGATGGTGTAGGGGTACAGTGCTCAGTGATGCAGGGAAAAGTGATGGTGACGGTAGGGCCCAGTGCTTGTGGCGTGCAGGGTCCAGTGCTCGTGACGTGCAGTGTCATGCGTTGTGATGACGTGCTAGGGGCCCAGTATTCGATAGTAACCAGTGCTCGTGACCCGCGCTGGTGAAGTCAGGGTCCAGTGCTGGTGGACGTTCAGTGGTGATCAGGATGACGTGCTGGTGACGCAGGGTCCAGGGCGGTGACGTGCAGGTCCAGTGCTGAGACGTGCAGGGTAGAGTGCCGTCGACGATGCAGGGTCCAGTGCAGGTGAAGTGCAGGGTCCAGTGCTCGTGATGTGCAGGGTGTGCAGTGCTGGTGATGTTCAGGGTCCAGTGTTGATGACATGCAGGGACCAGTGCTGATGACGTGGGTCCAGTGCTCAAGATTTTCTGCCGGGCGCAGGTCCAGTGCTCGACGGGTAGGCCCAGTGCTGGTGACGTGCAGGGTCCAGTGTTCGGTGACGCAGGGTAGGTGCTGTCGACGAGGTCCAGGGACGTGCAGGGTAGAGTGTTGGTGACGTGTATATCCAGTGTTGATGACGGCAGGGCTCAGTGTCGAGACGCGTAGGGACTAGTACTTGAGACAGTGCCGATTACGCAGGTCCAGTGCTCGTGATGTGCAGGGTCCAGTGCTGATGAAGTGCAGGGTCCAGTGTTCGAGACATGCAGGGTCCAGTGCTGGTGACGTGTTGGTGATGTACAGGTCCAGTGCTCGTGGACGCGGCAGGGTCCAGTGTTGGTGACGTACAGGTCCAGTGATCGAGACGCAGGGTCCGTCGAGAGGGTGCAGGTTACCTTCAGGTCCTGTGCTGGTGACCTACAGGGTCCAGTGGTCGAAGTGCAGGGTGAGTGCTGTTGACGCAGCAGGCCCAGGCTCAAGATGTGCAGGGGTTGGTGACTTCAGGTCCAGTGCTGTGACGTGCAGGGTCCAGTGCTGATGATGTGAGGGACGGTCGCTGACCTCAGGTCCAGTGGCTGACGCAGGGTCCAGTGCCTCGCGGACGCAGTGTCCAGTGCTGATGACGGAAGGGCCCAGTGGACGTTACGCAGGGTCCAGTGCTGATGATGCAGGGTTCAGTGCTCGTGACGTGCAGGGTTCCAGTGCTGGTGACGTGCAGGCCCAGTGCTGAGATGTGCAGGATCGGGTGCTCGGAGACGTATGGTGATTGCTGGTGATGTGCAGGGTCAAAAGTTTTGTGCAGGGTCCACGGTTGGTGGTGGTTTCCAGTGCTGGTGACGTAGGCTGTGTGACGTGCAGGCCCAGTGCTCGCGACGCAGTGATGGGCTCGAGACCAATTCAGTGCTGATGGATGCAGGGTTTAGTGCTCGAGATGCAGGGTCAGTCATTTCAGGGTCCAGTGCTGGTGATGCAGGCCCAGTTGGTGATGTGCAGGGTCCAGTGCTGCTGACAGGCAGGTCCAGTGCTCGACGACATGCTGATGACGTCCAGTGCTCGCGACGCAGGATGTTCAGAGTCCAGTGCTGGTGACGGCAGGTCCAGTGCTGGTGACGCAGGGTCCAGTGCTTGAAGACGTGCAGGGTTTGTGACTCGATGACGGTTGGCGTTTCAGGGCCCAGTGCTGGTGACGCAGGGTCCAGTGTTGATGAAGTGTTAGGGTCGAGTGCTGGAGACGGCAGGGTCCAGTGCTGATGACGCTGGTGACCGCAGAGGTTCCAGGGCTGGTGACGCAGGGTCCAGTGCTTGATGACAGGGTCTGGTGACAGGCAGGGTCCAGTGCGGTGGTGACGGCAGGGTTCAGTGCTCATGGACGCAGTAGGGTCCAGTTGTCGAGACAGTGCTGGTGACGTGCAGGGTCATTTGTTGATGAAGTGCAGGGGATTGCTTGAGACGCTGGGTCCAGGGTCCAGGCCTTGTGCAGGGTCCAGGGCTGGTGACGTGCAGGGTCAGTGATCGGATGCAGGGTCCAGTGTCGTGACGCGGTAGGCCAGTTGTCGAGACAGGGTCCAGGCGGTCGATGTGCAGGGTCCAGTGCTGGTGACGTGCAGGGTCCAGTGCTGAAGAGAGGGCAGGGTCTCGTGCAGGAGACAGTGCTGATGAAGTGCAGGGTCCAGTGCTGGTGACATGCAGGGTCCAGTGCTGATGACGTGCAGGGTCCAGTGCTGGTGACGTGCAGGGTCCAGTGGTCATAATCCAGTGCTGGTGACGCAGGGTCCAGTGCTGGTGACGCAGGGTCCAGTGGTGGTGACGTGCAGGGTCCAGTGCTCGAGACGCAGGAGGGTTCAGTGCTAATGACATGCAGGGGTCCAGTGGTCGACGTGCAGGGTCCAGTGCTGGTGATGTGCAGGGTCCAGTGCTGACTTGCAGGGTCCAGTGCTGGTGTCCAGTGCTCGAGTGTGCAGGGTTCAGTGTTGGTGACGCAGGTCCAGTGCTGGTGACGTAGGGTCCAGTTTTCGATTACGCAGGGTACAGTGTTTGTTGTGCAGGGTACAGTCCTGATGACGTAGGGTCCAGTGTTAGGCCGGTGTGCAGGGACCAGTGCTGATGACGGGTAGGGTCCAGTGCTCGACGCGGTCGGTGACGCAGGTCCAGTGGTGACGAGGTCCAGGGTCCAATGCTGGTGACGTGCAGGGTTCAGTGCTGGTGACGTGCAGGGTCCAGTGCTGGTGACGCAGGGTCCAGTGCTCGTGACGGCAGGGTCCAGTGCTGGTGAGTGCAGGGTCCAGTGCTGGTGACGGCAGGGTCCAGGGTGATGCAGGGTCCAGTGCTCGTGACGTGCAGGGTCCAGTGCAGGTATGTGCAGGGTCCAGGCCAAGATGTGCAGGGTCCAGTGTTCGTGGACGCAGGGTTCAGTGTGCTGGTGATGACGCAGGGTGGTGATGACGGCAGAGTCCAGTGTTGGTGACGTACAGGGTCCAGTGCACATGACGTGCAGGGCCCAGTTCTGAGACGTGCAGGGACAGGGCTTGTGACGTGCTGGCCCAGTGCTGGTTGCAGGTGTCAGTTGCTCGTGATGGTGGGCTCCAGTGTTGAGACATGCAGGTCCAGTCCTGGTGACGTGCAGGGTCCAGTGCTGGTGACGTGCAGGTGTCGTGCAGGGTCTCGTGATGCAGTTGGGGGTAAAGTGGTGACCTGAGGGTCCAGTGCTCGAGACGTGCAAGGTCCCAGTCCTGGTGACGTGCAGGGTCAGGTGCTAGTGACGTGCAGGGTCTAGTGCTGGTGAAGTGCAGGGTCCAGTGCTGGTGATGTGCAGGGTCCAGTGCTTGTGATGTGCAGGGTCCAGTGTCTGATGAAGTGCAGGGCCCAGTTTCAGGGTGCAGGGTCCAGTGTGGACGCAGGGTCCTCCAGTGCAGGGTCCAGTGTGGTCCAGTGTAGGTTTGCTGATGACGCAGGGTCCAGTGCTCAGGACGTGTGTGGGTCAGTGCGCAGTGACCTTCAGGGTCCAGTGGTCGAGACGCAGGGCGAGTGGCGTGCAGTGTCAGTGCTGGTGACCTGCAGGGTCCAGTGAACAAGACGTGCAGGGTCCAGTGCTGATGACGCAGGGTCCAGTGCTGATGACGCAGGGTTTAGTGGGTAGAGACGTTGGTGATCTGCAGGGTCCAGTGCTGGTGATTGCAGGGTCCAGTGCTCGTGACAGGCAGGGTCCAGTGCTGGTGACGTGCAGGGTTCCAGTGCTGGTGACGTGCAGGGTCTAGTGCTCGAGACGTTGGTGACGTGCAGGGCCCAGGGACGCAGGGTAGTGCGTCGTGACGTGCAGGGTCCAGTTGTCGAGACAGAGGCGTGCAGGGTCCAGTGCCTTCAGGGTCCAGTGCTTGCGATGTGCAGGGTCCAGTGCTGATGACGTGCAGGGTCCAGTGCTCCGTGACATGCAGGGTCCAGTGCTCGAGACGTGCAGGGTCCAGTGGTCCTGACGCGTGCAGGTCCAGTGCAGGAGACGCAGGGTTTAGTGCTGGTGACGTGCAGGGTCCGGTTGACGACGCAGGACCAGTGCTGGTGACGTTCAGGGTCCAGTGCCGGTGACGCAGGGTCCAGTGCTGATGATGCTGGAAGTGCAGGGTCCAGTGCTGGTGACGTGCAGGGTCCAGTTAATGTGACAGGGTACAGTGCTCGAGACGCAGGGTCAGTCCTGATGACGTGCTGGTGACGGCAGGGTCCAGTGCTGGTGACGTGCAGGGTCCAGTGCTGATGACGCAGGGTCCAGTGCTTGTGACGTGCAGGGTCCAGTGCTGTCGATGTGGTGGGGTGCTCAGGACGTGCGTGGTGATGCAGGGTCCAGTGCTGCGACGTGCAGGGTCCAGTGCGACGTGAGGTGCAGGGCTCCAGTGCTCCAGTTGTCGAGACTTGCTGGGCGTGCGGGTTCCAGTGCACATGGCGTTGCAGGGGGGGTCCGCGGACGGCAGGTGACGCGGCAGGGTCCAGGGCTGGCGCTGACCTTCAGGGTCTAGTGCTTGAGACGTGCAGGGTCCAGTCCTGATGACGTGGTTGGTGACCTTTCAGGTCCAGGGCTGGTGATGCAGGGGTTCAGTGCTGATGAAGTGCAGGGTCCAGTGCTTGTGACAGGGCTAGGGTCCAGGTAGGAGACGTGCACATGACGGCAGGGCCCAGTGCTCAAGACGTGCTGGTGACGCAAGGTCCAGTGCTGGTGACGCGGTAGGTCCACTGCTGGTGACGTGCAGGGTCTCGTTGTTGATGACGGACGCAGGTCCAGTGCCGATTTCAGGGTCAAAGGGTGATGTGCAGGGTCCAGCAGTGCAGAGATGAAGTGCAGGGTCTAGTGTTCAGGGTGCAGTGCACGGATATGCAGGGACGCGTTGGTGACGTGCAGGGTTCAGTGCTTGTGACGTGCAGGGTCCAGGTGGTGATGTGCAGGGTACAGTGCTGGTGACGTGCAGGGTCCAGTGCTGATGGCATGGCGGACCAGTGCTGAAGACGTGTGGGGTCCAGTGCTCAGTGCTGTGATGCAGGGTCTAGTGCTGGTCTAGTGCAGGGACGCAGTGCTGGTGACGTGCAGGGTTGCAGTGCTGCAGATGCAGGGTCCAGTGCTGGTGACATGCATGATCCAGTGCCCAGACGTACAGGGTCCAGTGCTGTCGACGCAGGGTCCAGTGCTGGTGACCTTGGGGTCCAGTGCTGGTGATGCAGGGTCCAGTGCTGGATGGCGGCAGGGTCCAGTTCTGGTGATGTGCAGGGTCCAGTGCTGGGATTGTGAAAAGGGTCCAGTACTGATGACAGGGTCCAGTGCTGATGAAGTGCTGGTGACCTTCAGTGGTGATGTGAGGTGATGTGCAGGGTGAAGTGCAGGTCCAGGGTGGTGACTGTTGGTGTGCAGGGTTCAGTGCTGATGACGTGCAGGTTGATGATGTTCAGGGTCCAGTGCTGGTGTGCAGGGTCCAGTGCTGGTGATGTGCAGGGTCTGGTGCTGATGTGCAGGATGCAGTGTTGGTGACGTGCTGGGTCCAGTGTCCAGTGACGTCCAGGGTCCAGTGCTCGAGACGTGCAGGGTCCAGTGCTGGTGACGTGCAGGGTCCAGTGCAGGTGACGGCAGGGTCCAGTGGTGACGGCAGGGTAGAGTGCCTGCAGGGTCAGTGTTGGTGATGTGCAGGGCAGTGCTGGTGACGTTTCAGGGTCCAGTGCTGGTGACGTGGGGTCCAGTGCTGATGATGTAGGGGTCCAGTGCTGGTGACGCAGGGTCCAGTTTCGAGACGCAGGGGTCCAGTGCTGCAGGTGCAGGGTGGTGATGTGCAGGGTCCAGGACGATGAGGGTCCAGTGCAGGGTCTAATGACGCACAGGGTCCAGTGCTGGTGACCAGCAGGGTTCAGTGCTCACGTGCTTTGATGCAGGGAAAAGGATCCAGGGCCCAGTGCAGGTGACGCAGGGATGTCCAGGTGCTTGCTGACATAGGGGTCCAGTGCTGAAGGCGTTCTAGTGATGAGGGTTCAGTGCTGTAGGCTGCAGGGTTCAGTGCTGGTGACCTGCAGGGTCCAGTGCTCGATGACATGCAGGTCCAGTGCTGATGACAGGCAGGGTCCAGTGCTGGTGACAGGGCAGGGTCCAGTGCTGGTGAGGTGAGTCCAGGGCTCGTTCTGGTGACGCAGGGTCCAGTGCTCAAGATGCAGGGTCCAGTGCTGATGTGCTGGGTCCAGTGTTGAGACGATAGGGTCCAGTGCTGGTGACGGATGCAGGGTTCAGTGCTGGTGACATGCAGGGTCCAGTGCTCGACGACGTGCAGGGTCAGTGCTGATGACGCATAGGGTCCAGTGCTCAGACGCAGGGTCCAGTGCTGGTCAGACGTGCAGGGTCCAGTGCTGGTGACGGCAGGGTCCAGTGCTGGTGACGTGCAGGGTCAGTTCTGGTGACGCAGGGTCCAGTGCTCGATGACGTAGGGTCCAGTGCGGGTGATGTGCAGGGTCCAGTGCTGTTGACTTTCAGGGTCCAGTGCTGGTGACGTGCAGGGTTCAGTGCTGGTGACGGCAGGGTCCAGTTCTGGAGACGCAGGGTCCAGTGCTCGTGACGCAGGGTCCAGTGCAGGTGACGTGCAGGGTCCAGTGCTGGTGACATGCAGGGTCCAGTGCTGGAGACGTGCAGGGTCAAGACGTGCTGGTGACGTTCAGGGTCCAGTGCTGGTGATGCAGGGTCCAGTGCTGGTGACGTGCAGGTCCAGTGCTGGTGACGCAGGGTCCAGTGCTGGTGACGTGCAGGTCCAGTGCTGGTGACGCAGGGTCCAGTGCTCGATGACGCATGGGGTCGTGCTGGTGATGCAGGGTCCAGTGCTGGTGAAATGCAGGGTCCAGTGCTGGTGACGTGCAGGGTCCAGTGCTTGTGATGTGCAGGGTCCAGCAGGTCCTGGTGCTGTGCAGGGTCCAGTGCTCTGATGAATGGTGCAGGGTTCATTGCTGGTGACCTGCAGGTCCAGTGTTAGAGGACGGCGGTCCAGTGCTCGAGACGCAGTAGGGTAGAGGTTGCCGACGCATGGTTCAGTACAGGGGATGTTGGCGTTCAGTGTTGATGACGTGCAGGGTCCAGTACGTCGACTGCAGAGTGCAGTGCTCGATGCTCAGGCCCAGTGCACATGACGGCAGGGTCTTGTGCTCCACGTGGTGATGTTCAGGGTCCAGTGCGCTCGGACGGCAGGGCCCAGTGCTGGTGACGGCAGGGCTCCAGTCTCGGGATGAAGGGGAAAAGTGCTGATGACGGCAGGGTCCAGTGCTCAAGACGTGTTGATGTTCAGGGTTCTGGTCACGCAGGGCCCAGTGCTGGTGACGCAGGGCCCAGTGCAGGTGAGGTGCAGGGAACAGTGCTGGTGACGCAAGGCCCAGTGCACAAGACGCAGGGCCCAGGTCTAGTGCAGGGTCATAGTGTTGATGACTTGTAGGGTTCAGTGCAGGTGATGTGCAGGGGTCTATTGCTCGTGACCTGCAGGGTTCAGTGCTGAGAGACAGGGTTCAGGGTCTGATGACTAGAGACCTTGCAGGGTCAGGGGCTGGTTGTGCAGGGTCTGCGTTGGTGACGCGGCAATGGTCCACTTCTGGTGACAGGCAGGGTCCAGTGGATCGTGTGGATGCAGGGAAAAGTGTTTCGTGTGATGCAGGGCCCAGGCTTGTGGTAGGCCCAGTGTTTGTGACGGCGGGTCCAGTGACGACAAGAGTCCAGTGTGGTGATGTGCAGGGTCCAGTGACGCAGGGTCCAGTGCTGGTAAAGGCAGGTCCAGTCCTGATGACGTGTTGGGTCCAGTGCCGATGGGTGCAGGGTTGCGACCTTCACGTGCATGGTGACGTGGTCGGGTCCAGTGTCATTTGCTGATGAAGTGCTGGTGACAGGCAGGGTCCAGTTGTGGTGACGCTGTAGGGTCTAGTGGTGATGATGTGCACATGACGTGGCAGGTTCCAGTGCTGGTGACGTGCAGGGTCCAGTCCTGACCTTCAGGGTCCAGTGCTTGTGACGGTAGCTCGTGAGCACAGGGTCCAGTGTTGGTGACCTTTCAGGGTCCAGTGCTCGTGGAAGACGCAGGGGCCAGTGCTGATGACGCAGTGTACAGTACTGGTGACATGCAGGTCCAGTGCTCGTGGACGCAGGGTCCAGTGCAGGTGATGCAGGGTTCAGTGCTGGTGACGGCAGGGTACAGTGATGGTGACAGGCAGGGACCAGTGCTGGTGACGACAGGGTCCAGTGCTCGAGACGGCAGGGTCCAGTGCGCAGACGTGCAGTGGTCCAGTGTTAATGACGCGGCAGGGTCCAGTGCTGATGAAGTGCAGGGTCTAGTGCTCGAGACGTTTGGTGACCTTTAGGGTCCACGTGCTGGTGACCGGCAGGTCCAGTGCTGATGTGCAGGGTCCAGTGCTGATTCGTGGACCAGTGCTGGTGACGATAGGGTCCAGGTGCTGATTACATGGGGTCCAGTGCTCGAGACGACAGGGTTTAGTGCTCAGGTGATGTGAAGGGTCCAGTGCTGGTGACACAGGGTCAGTGTTGCTGAGGCAGGTTGTTGGTCGACTTTCAGGGTCCAGGTGCACATGACGTGCAGGGTCCAGTGCCAAGACTGGCGATGTTCAAAAGGGACCAGTGTTGGTGAGTTGCAGGATCCAGTGCTGCTGACCGCAGGGTCCAGTGTTGGCATCTTTCAGGTCCGGGCTGGTGACAGGCAGGGACCTTTCAGGCGTTGGTGACGCGGTAGGTTCCAGTGCATGATGACGGCAGGGTTCAGTTTCAGACGCGCAGGACCAGGCCCGAGTGTTGGTGATCTTCAGGGTCCAGTGCTGGTGACGCAGGGTCCAGTTGTTGTTGACAGGCAGGGTCCAGTGTTGATTGACATGCAGGATCCAGTGCTCGACGCAGGGTCCAGTGCTGATGACGTTGATGTTCAGGGACAGTGCTGTTGACGCAGGGCCCAGTTGCTGGTGACGTGCAGGTCCAGTGCTGGTGATGTGCAGGGTCAAGTGTTAGGACGGTAGGGCCCAGTGCACAAGACGGTAGGGCCAGTGGTCGTGACGCAGTGTCATGGCGTTGATGACGTATAGTGACGCAGAGTCTAGTGCTGGTGATGTGCAGGGTCTAGTGCTGCTGGACCAGGGTTCAGTGCTTGAGACGCACAGGGTCCAGCCCTGATGACGTACAGTGACCTTCAGGGTCTGTGGGGGTCAGACGCAGGGTCCAGTGCTGATGACGCAGAGGGTCGAAAAGTTGGTGCAGGTAGGTGACAGACGGCAGGGTCGTGATGTGCAGGAAAAGTGGTGACGTGGCAGGGCCCAGTGCAGGACGTAGGTGCAGGAAAGTGCTGCGATGACGGTAGGGCCCAGTGCTGGTAAAGAGCAGGGTTCAGTGACGCAGACGCAGTGATGATGTGCAGGGATGATGTGCATGGTCCAGTGGTAGTGTGCAGAGTCATTTGCCGATGGTGTTGGTGCAGGGTCCAGTCCTGCGACGCAGGGTCCAGTGCTTGAGATGTGTTGGGTCGCAGGGTCTGTTGGTGACCAGGTCTGCGTCGATCAAGGTTCGCGCTCGAGACGTGCAGGGGCCCCAGATGACGGTTGGTGACCTTTCAGGGTTCAGGGCTGGTGATGTGCAGGGTCCAGTGCTGATGATGTGCAGGGTGTCGGAAAGCGATGAACGGTTGGGATCTTTCAGGGTCCAGTGCTGGTGACATGCAGGGTCCAGTGTTGATTACTTGCAGGGCCCAGTGCTCAGACGCACAGGGTCCAGTGTTAGACCTGCAGGGCCCAGTGGTTGTATTGTGCAGGGGTCCAGTGATGCGGACGCCCAGGGTCTAGTGCTCGGTGGACGGTAGGGTAGAGTGTTGGTGATGTGCAGGGTCCAGTGCGTGATGAAATGCAGGGCCAGTATTCGTTGCTGGAGGTGGGGTCCAGTGATTACATGCAGGGTGCAGTGCTGCAGACGCACAGGGTCCAGTGCTGGTGACTTGCAGGATTCAGTGTCGGTGATGCAGGGTCCAGTGCTCGAGACGCAGGGCCCAGTGTTGGTGATGTGCAGGCTCCGGTAGTGCGGTTGAAGTGTAGGTCCAGTGATCGACATGCAGGGTCCAGTGCTCGGTGCAGGGTTCAGGCTCCAGTGCTGTGACTTGCAGGTCCAGTGCTGGTGACATGCAGGGTCCAGTGCTGGTGATGTGCAGGGTTCAGTGGTTGACTCAGTGACCTGCAGGGTAAAGTGCTGGTGACTTGCAGGGTTCAGTGTTGGTGACTTGCAGGGTCCAGCGTTCGAGACGGCAGGCCCCGTGCTTGATGACGTTGGTCAAGGGTCCAGTGCTCGTGATGCGGCAGGGACCAGTGATGAAGAATTATGGACCAGTGGTGACGTTCAGCGTCCAGTGCTCGGAGATGCAGTGTCAAGTGCTTTTGTGATGAAGGGTTCAGTGGTCGTTAGTGTCACGGGATGAAGTGCTGGTGACTTTTCAGGGCCCAGTGTTGGTGACGTGTAGGTCTAGTGCTGGTGACGTGTAGGGTCAGTGCTGGTGACGTGCAGGGTCCAGTTGTTGAGACGCAGGGTCCAGTGCTCGAGACGCGGCAGGGTGAAAATCTTGAGGACGTGTTGGTGACCTTCAGGGTCCAGTGCTGGTGACGGCAGGGTCTAGTGGGTGAAAGTGTCCAGGGCCCAATGCACAAGACGCAGGGTCCAGTGCTCGTGACGCAGTGTGGTGGGTTGATGCAGTGCTAGTGACTTGCAGAGAAAAGTGCTGGTGATGTGCAGGGTCCAGTGCTGATGACCTTCAGGGTCCAGTGCTTGAGACGGTAGGCCCAGTGGTCCATGACGTGCGCGATGTGCAGGGTCCAGTGCTGGTGACTGCAGGGTCCAGTGCAATTGACGCAGGGTCCAGTGACCGATGACGCAGGGACAAGTGGAGACGCAGGGTCCAGGCTGATGTTGGTCCAGTTCAGGTTCAAAGTGCTGGTGATCTTCAGGGTCCAGTGCTGGTGACATGCAGGTCCAGTGCTTGTGACGTTAGGTCCAGTGCTCGAGACTTGCTGGTGAAGGGCAGGGTCCAGTGCTGGTGATGCAGGGTTCAGTGCCTGCGACAGGCAGGGTCCAGTGCTCGACGCAGGGTCCAGTGCACATCAGGCCCAGTGCTGGTGACGCAGTGGAGGGTCTATGGTCCAGATGACGCAGGGTCCAGTTCTGGTGACGTAGGGTCCAGTTGTCGTGACGCAGGGAAAAGTGCAGGTGATGCAGGGTCCAGTGCTGATGACGTGCAGGGTTCAGTGATGGTGACGGTAGGGTCTAGTGTTAGTGACGTGCAGGGTCCAGTGTTGGTGATGCAGGGCCCAGTGCTGGTGACGGCAGGGCAGGTCTCAAGTGCAGGGTCCAGTGCAGGGTGCAGGTTCCAGTGGTGGTGACGTGCAGGGTCCAGGGTTGTTGACGTGCAGGGTCCAGTGCAGGTGGATCTGTGGGGTAAAGTGGCAGTCGGACGGTGCAGGGTTCAGTGTTGGTGATATGCAGGGTCCAGTTCTGAGATTTGCAGTGTAGAGTGCTGGAGGACGGCTTGGGTGAGTTTCAGGTTCCAGTGTTGGTGACATAGGGTCCAGTCCCAGGACCAGGGTCCAGTGCTGATGACGCAGGGTTCAGCGCCCTGATGACAGTGCTGGTGACATGCAGGGTCCAGTGCTGGTGACCTGCAGGGTCCAGTGCTTGTGACGTGCAGGGTCCAGTGGTCTCTGACGTGTAAGGTGACCTTCAGGGCAGGGCTTGTGACGAAGGTCCAGTGGTCTTGACGCAGTAAGGTCATTTGCCGAGAGTGCTGCTGACTTCAGAGACAAGTCCGGTGACGTAAGGTCCAGTGGTCGTTAGGGTCCAGTGTCATTTGTAGTGGATGAAGTGTTGGTGATTTTCAGGGTCTAGCCCTGGTGATCTTCAGGACCAATGTTAAGTTGACGGCAGCGCCCAGTGCTGGTGACGTGCAGTGTGATGGTGATGTGCAGGGAAAAGTGCTGGTGACGGCAGGGTCAGTGTGCTGGTGACGTGTAGGGTCCAGTAATGAGACGGGTAGGGTTTAGTGCTGATGACGTGCAGGGTTCAGTGATCTTTCAGGGTCCAGTGCTGGTGATGCAGGGTCCAGTGCTGATGACAGGCAGGGTTCTGCTGGTGGTGTGCAGGGTCCAGTGCACATGACTTGCAGGGTCCAGTGCTCATGCAGGGACGTGCTCGATGATGTTCAGGGACCAGTGTGGAGGCAGGGCAGCGTCCAGTGCTGGTGACGGCAGGGTCCAGTGTGCTCGTGATGTGCAGGAAAAGTGTTGGTGGATGGCAGGGCCCAGTGCACAAGACGTGCAGGGTCCAGTGGTGTGACGCATTGTCATGTGCTGATGACGTCCAGTAGTGACTTGCAGGTCCAGTGTTGGTGAGTGCAGGGTCCAGTGCTGCTGAGGGTTCAGGGTCCAGTGCTGGTGATGTGCAGGGGTCCAGTGTTGATGATGTATGGTGATGGTGACGCATCAGGTTCAGGGCTGGTGACGTGCAGGGTCAGTGCTGATGACGCAGGGTCCAGTGCTGGTGACAGGCAGGTTCCAGTGCTGGTGATGGGGCAGGGTCCAGTGTGCACGTGCAGGGCAGGGTCCAGTGGTCAAGACGTGCTGGTGATGCAGGGTCCAGTGCTTGTGACGCAGGGTCAAGTGCGCGTGACGGCAGGGTCCAGTTGTTGGTGACGTAACAGGGCCCAGTGCGAGGGGTCCAGTGCTCGTGACATGCAGGGTCTGAGTGCTTGCGACGGCAGGGTCCAGTGCTGGTGATGTGCAGGGTCCAGTGTCGAGACGTGCAGGGTTCAGTGCATTGTCGAGGGCAGTAGGCCCAGTGCTGGTGACGTTCAGGGTCCAGTGTGAGACGATTTGCAGGATAGAGTGCTGGTGATGCGGCAGGGTCCAGTGCAGGTGATGTGCAGGGTCCAGTGCTGGTGACGGAGGGTCCAGTGCTGGGACGTGGTGAAGGGTTCCAGTGCCAGTGACGTGCAGGGTCCAGTGCTGGTGAAGTGCAGGGTCCAGTGCTGAAGACGCTGGTGACCAGGGCTCGAGAGATGACATGCAGGGTCCAGTGGTGACGCAGGGTGGAGTGCTGATGACCTGCAGGGTCCAGTGGTCGTTGCACGCAGGGTGGAGTGCTGTCGACTTGCAGGGACCAGTGCTGGTGACTTCCAGTGCTGATGACGCAGGGTCCAGATGGACGCAGGGTCCAGTGCTGGTGACGTGCAGGTTCAGTGTTCGTGATGTGCAGGGTCCAGTACTTGTGACGTGCAGGGCCCAGTGCACTGTGCAGGGTCCAGTGATGTGACGCAGGGTCCAGTGCTGGTGACGCAGGGTTCAGTGTCTGGAGACTTGCAGGGTCCAGTGCTGGTGACGGCAGGGTCCAGTGCTCGTGACAGGCAGGGTCCAGTGCTGATGAGACGGTAGGGTCCAGTGCTGGTGACATGCAGGGTCCAGTGCTGATGAGTGCAGGGTCCAGTGCTCATGACGCAGGGCAGGTGACGACAGGGTCAAGTTGTCGGGACTTGCAGGGTCCAGTGGTCCAGGTGACGGCAGGTTCCAGTGCTGGTGACGCAGGGTCCAGTGCGATGACATGCAGGGTCCAGTGCTTCGACGTGCAGGGTCCAGTGCTGATGACCTTGCAGGGTCCAGTGCTCTCGGACGCAGGGTCCAGTGCTGGACGGACGTATGGGGACCAGAGCTGGTCCAGTGCAGGGTCCAGTTGTGGAGGACGCAGGGTCCAGTGGTGACGGCAGGGTCCAGTGGTGAAGTGCAGGGTCCAGTGATGTTGGTTGGTGAGGGTCCAGTGCTCGTGACGTGAGGGTCCAGTGCAGGTGGTGCAGGGTCCAGTGTTGGTGACAGGCAGGGTCCAGTGTTGGTGACGCAGGGTCCAGTGCTGATGACGTATGGTCCAGTGCTGGTGACGTGCAGGGACCTTTCAGGGTTGGTGTGCAGGGTCCAGTGCTGGTGACGTGTAGGTCCAGTGCTGGTGACGCAGGGTCCAGATCGAGACGCAGGGTCCAGTGCCGTGATGTGCAGGGTCCAGTGCCAGACGGCAGGGTCCAGTGCTGATGACTTGCAGGGTCCAGTGCTGGTGATGTGCAGGTCCAGTGCTGGTGACGTGCAGGTCCAGTGCTGGTGATGTGCAGGGTCCAGTGCAGGCGAGACTTGTGTCTTCAGTGCAGTTGTGACCTGCAGGGTGCAGTGCTGGTGACGTGCAGGGTCCAGTGCTGGTGACGCAGGGTCCAGTGCTCAAGACGGCAGGGTCCAGTGCAGGTGACATGCAGGGTCCAGTGCTGCTGGTGACGCAGGGTCCAGTGTTGGTGACTTGCAGGGTCCAGTGCTGTGACATGAAGGGTCCAGTGCATGGTGACGGGTAGGGTCCAGTGTTGGTGATGACGCAGGTCCAGTGCTGGTGACTTGCAGGGTCCAGTGCTGGTGATGTGCAGGGTCCAGTGCTGATGACGCAGGGTCCAGTGCTTGAGACGTTGGGACGCAGGGTCCAGTGCTGACCAGTCTCGGGATGTGAAGGTCCAGTGCTCGTGACGTGCAGGGTCCAGTGCTGATGAAGTGCAGGGTCCAGTGTTCGAGACGCAGGGTCCAGTGCTTGTCGACTTGCAGGGACCAGTGCTGATGAAGTGCAGGGTCCAGTGGTAGTGTGCAGGGTCCAGTGCTGGTGAAGTGCAGCGGTCCAGTGCTGGTGATGCAGGGTCCAGTGCTGGGATGCAGGGTCCAGTGCGATGACGCAGGGCCCAGTGCTGATGACGTGCAGGGTCCAGTGCTGGTGACGCAGGGTCGATGTGCAGGCGGACATGCAGGGTCCAGTGCTGGTGACGTGCAGGGTCCAGTGCTGGTGACGTGCAGGGTCCAGTGCTGGTGACGCAGGGTCCAGTGCTGGTGACGTGCAGGGTCCAGTGCTGATGAGGTGTAGGGTCCAGTGTATCGTGACGGCAGGGTCCAGTGTTGGTGATATGCAGGTGCAGTTCAGGGTCCAGTGCTGAGATGCAGGGTCCAGTGCTGATGACGCAGGGTCCAGTGTTGGTGACGCAGGTTCACGTGGTGATTCTGCAGGGTCCAGTGCTGGTGATGCAGGGTCCAGTGCTGATGACGCAGGGTCCAGTACTGGAGACGCCCAGTGCAGGTGCGCAGGTGCAGGGTTCGTGATGTGCAGGGTCTAGTGCTGGTGACTTGCAGGGTCCAGTGCTGGTGATGGCAGGGTCCAGTGCTCGTGACGCAGGATTCAGTGCTCGAGACGGCAGTCAGGAGTGCTGGTGATGCAGGTCCAGTGCTCGTGATGTGCAGGGTCCAGGGTCCAGTGCTGGTGACCTGCAGGTCCAGGATGTGACGTGCAGGGTGAGTCCTGATGACGTGCAGGGTCAGGTCCAGGGTTGGTGACGGCAGGGTCCAGTGCTGATGACGTGCAGGGTCCAGTGCTGGTGACGCAGGGACCAGTGCTGATGATATGAAGGGTCCAGTGCTCGTGCAGTGTCAGGGTCCAGTGCTGATGACGTGCAGGGTCCAGTGCTGGTGACGGCAGGGTCCAGTGCTCGTGACGCAGGTGGTGTCGTGGTGCAGGGTCCAGTGCTGGTGACGTGCAGGGTCCAGTGTTGGTGATGTGCAGGGTCCAGTGGGTGACGCAGGGTCCAGTGCTGATGATGGTGCAGGTGATGTGCAGGGTCCAGTGCTGGTGACGCAGGGTCCAGTGCTCGTGACGCAGGTCCAGTGCTGATGACGCAGGGTCCAGTGCTGGATGGGACGTGCTGGTGACCTGCAGGGTCCAGTGCTGGTGACGTGCAGGGTCCAGTGCTGATGACAGGCAGGGTCCAGTGCTGGTGACGCAGGGTCCAGTGTTGATGACGCAGGTCCAGTGCTCGTGACGGGTCAACGCCCTGATGCATGGTCCAGTGGACCTGCAGGGTCCAGTGCACAAGACGCAGGGTCAGTGCTCGTGACGGAAGGGTCCAGTGTTGGAGATGCGGCAGGGTCCAGTGCTGATGACGGTTGGGTCCAGGGTTCAGTGCTGGTGACGCAGGGTCCAGTGCTTGATGACGGCAGGGTCAGTGGTGTCGTGGCAGGGTCCAGTGTTGGTGATGTGTTGGGCAGGGTCCAGTGCTGGTGACATGCAGGGTCCAGTGCTCAAGACGCAGGGTCCAGTGCTGATGACAGGGTGCTGGTGACGCAGGGTCCAGTGCTGATGACGGCAGGTCCAGTGCTGGAGACAGGGCAGGGTTTAGTGTCGAGACGTGCTGGTGATCTTCAGGGTCCAGTGCTGGTGACGCAGGGTCCAGTGCTGGTGACAGGCAGGCTCCAGTGCTGGTGATGCAGGTTCCAGTGCATGTGACGCAGGGTCCAGTGCTCAAGACGTGATGCAGGGACCAGACCGCTTGTGACGTGCAGGGTCCAGTGCTGGTGACGCAGGGTCCAGTGATCGTGATGTGCAGGGTCCAGTGCTTAGACGTGCAGGGTCCAGTGAACAAGACGGCAGGGTCCAGTGGTCGTGACGCAGGTCATGGAGTGTGCAGGGTTCAGTGCTGGTGATGTGCAGGGTCCAGTGTTGGATGACGCAGGGTCCAGTGCTGGAGACAGGCAGGTCCAGTCCTGATGACGTGCTGGTGACCTTCAGGGTCCAGGGCTGGTGACATGCAGGGTCCAGTGCTGGTGAAGTGCAGGGTCCAGTGCTGGAGAGGCAGGGTCCAGTGCTGATGACGTGTAGGTGACCTTTCAGACGCAGGGTCCAGTGGTGACGTGCAGGGTCCAGTGCTGATGACGTGCAGGGTCCAGTGCTCGTGGACGTGAAGGGTCCAGTGGTGCACGGAGACGCAGGGTCCAGTGGTTGATGACATGCAGGGTCCAGTGCTCGGTGACGGTAGGGCAGGGTCCAGTTCTGGTGACGCAGGTCCAGTGCTGGAGACGCAGGGTTCAGCTGTGCAGTGTCCAGTGCTGGTGACGTCCAGGGTCCAGTGCCGATGAGGTGCAGGGTCCAGTGCTGGTGACCGCAGGGTCCAGTGCTGGTGACGCAGGGTCCAGTGCTGATGACGCAGGGTCCAGTGTGGTGACGCAGGGTAGATTGACGTTGAGGGACGTGCTTGTAGATTCAGGGTCCAGTGCTGGAGACGTGCAGGGTCCAGTGCTGATGACAGTGCAGGGTCCAGTGCTTGAGACGTGCAGGGTCTGCGTGCTCGATGACGTGGCTGGTGTGCAGGGTCCAGTGCTGGTGACGCAGGGTCCAGTGTTGATGACGTGCAGGGTCCAGTGCTTGAGACATGCTGGTGACCTATAGGTCCAGTGCTGGTGATGTGCAGGGTCCAGTGCTGATGAAGTGCAGGGTCCAGTGTTCGAGAGTGCAGGTGACGTGCTGGGTCCAGGGTGGTGATGTACAGGTCCAGTGGTGACGCAGGGTCCAGTGCTGGTGAAGTTCAGGGTCCAGTGCTCGGTGACGATGCAGGGTCCAGTGCAGGATGACGTGCAAGGTCCAGTGCTCGGTGAGAGGGTCCAGTGGAAGTGCAGGGTCCAGCTGGAGACGGCAGGGTCCAGTGCGCTGACCTGCAGGGTCCAGTGCTCGAGACTTGCAGGGTCCAGTCCTGGTGAAGTGCAGTGTCCAGTGCTTGAGGGTGCAGGTCCCAGTGCTCAGACGTGCAGGGTCCAGTGCTCGTGACGTGCAGGGTCCAGTGCTGATGACGCGCAGTGACTTTGCAGGTCCAGTGCTGGGTCCAGTCAGGGTCCAGTGCTGGTGACTGATGCAGGGTCCAGTGCTGATGAGGTGCTGGTGTCGCAGGGTCCAGTGCTGGTGACGTGCAGGGTCCAGTGCTGGTGACCTTCAGGGTCCAGTGCTCGAGACGCAGGGTCCAGTCCTGATGACGTGTTGGTGACCTTTCAGGGTCCAGGGCTGGTGACGCAGGACCAGTGCTGATGACGTGCAGGGTCCAGTGCTTCAGATGCAGGGAGTGCTCCAGACGTGCAGGGTCCAGGTCCAGTGTTGGTGACAGGCAGGGTCCAGTGCTGTTGACAGTGTCAGGTCCAGTGCTGGTGACGCAGGTTCCAGTGCTGATGAAGTGCAGGGTCCAGTGCTCATGACGGCCTGTTCAGGGTCCAGTGCTGGTGAATGCAGGGACCAGTGATGGTGACGCCCAGGGTCCAGTGCTTAGAGCTCGCAGGGCCCAGTGCTCGAGACGGCAGGGTCCAGTGCTGATGACGTGCAGAGTCCAGTTTCAGTGCGAGGCAGGGTCCAGTGCTGCTGACCTTCAGGGTCCAGTGCTTGAGATGCAGGTCCAGTGCTGGTGACGTGCAGGGCCCAGGCTGACCTGCAGGGTCCAGTGATGTTGGTGACGCAGGGTCCAGTGCTGATGACGTGGGTCCAGTGCTGGTGACAGGCAGGGTCCAGTGCTGGTGACGACAGGGACCAGTGCTGATGACGCAGGGTCCAGTGCTGAAGACGGTTGGTGAGGCACAGTGCTGGTGACTAAGGGTCCAGTGCTCGACGCAGGGGTCCAGTGCTGATGAGACGTAGGGTCCAGTGACTTGCAGGGTTCTTGGTGGTGTGCAGGGTCCAGTGTTCGTGATGCAGGGTTCAGTGTTGACGACGGCAGGGTCCAGTGCTGATGATGTTCAGGGTCCAGTGCTCGTGACGTGCAGGGTCCAGTGTGACGCAGGGTCCAGTGTTCGTTGACGTGCAGGGTCCAGTGCTGGTGACGCAGGGTCCAGTGCTGGTGAGATGCAGGGTCCAGTGTTGAGACGCGGCAGGGTCCAGTCAGGATGACGCAGGGTCCAGTGCTGGTGACGTGCAGGGTCCAGTGCTCGAGTCGATGCAGGGTCCAGTGCTTGTGACGTGTTGGTGACCTTCAGGTCCAGTGCTCGTGGACGCAGG
This sequence comes from Huso huso, assembly GCA_036884735.1. NCBI lineage: Eukaryota > Metazoa > Chordata > Actinopteri > Acipenseriformes > Acipenseridae > Huso > Huso huso. The sequence continues at coordinate 29,400 of JAHFZB010000368.1, forward strand.
GTCCAGTACATGACCTTCAGGGTCCAGTGCTTGAAGTGCATGGTCCAGTGGTCTCGAAGATGTCCAGTGCACGAGACCGCAGGGTCAAGTGCTGGTGACGTGAAGGGTCCAGTGGTCGTGACGCAGGGTCCAGCTTGCTGATGAACAGGCAGGGTCCAGTGCTGGTGACGCAGGGTCCAGTGCTGATGAAGTGCAGTGTCCAGTGCTGACGTGCACGTCCTGGCTGCTGACCTTCAGGCACAGTGCTCGAGACGCAGGGTCAAGTGCTCGTGACGTGCTGGGTCCAGGGTCCAGGGCTGGTGACTTGCAGGGTCCAGTGTTGATGACTTTCAGGGTCCAGTACTGGTGACGGCAGGGTACAGGTCAAGACGTGCTGGTGATCCAGGGTCCAGTGCTGGTGATGTGCAGGGGTCCAGTGCTGGTGACAGCAGGATCCAGTGCTGGTGTGACTTGCAGGGTCCAGTGTACGTGAGGCAGGGTCCAGTGCCTGGTGACGAACAGGGTGACGAACGCGAGAGCAGGGTCCAGTGCTGATGACGCAGGGTCCAGTGCTCTTTGACGCGCAGGGTCCAGTGCTCGTGAGGTGCAGGGTCCAGCGTTGGTGACTTTCAGGGTCCAGTGCTGGTGACGGCAGGGTCCAGTGCTGATGACGTGCAGGGTCCAGTGCTGGTGATGCAGGTTCCAGTGCTCGTGCAGGGTCCAGTGCTCGACGACGCAGGGTCCAGTGCTCGTGGACGTGCAGTCAAAGAAGTGCCCTGCTGCAGGGTCCAGTGCTTGTGATTTTTGCAGGGTCCAGTGCTGAGAGGTGCAGGGTCCAGTGCTGGTGACTGCAGGGTCCAGTTTTAGACGTGCAGGGTCCAGTGTTGATGACGACGGTGAGGGTCCAGTGCTGGTGACGCAGGGTCCAGTGCTGGTGATGTGCAGGGTCCAGAACTGAAGACCTTGAGGGTCCAGTTCTGAGGTGCATTGTAGAGCCCGGATGGGTCCAGTGCTGGTGACGCACAGGGTCCAGTGCTGTTGACGTGCAGGGTCCAGTATTGTGGTGATTTGCAGGGTCCAGTGCTGGAGACGCAGGGTCCAGTTTTTTCAAGACGCAGGTCCAGTGCTCGATGGACGCAGGGTCCAGTGCTGACGACGCTGATGGGACCAGTGTTGGTGACGCAGGGTCCAGTGCTGATGACGCAGGGTCCAGTGCTCGTGACGTGGAGGGTCCAGTGCTGGTGACGTAGGGTCCAGTGGTCGAGACGGCAGGGTCCAGTGCTGGTGACGCAGGGTCCAGTGCTGGTGGGACGTGCAGGGTCCAGTGCTGGAGATGCAGGGTCCACTGCAGGGTCCAGTGCTGGTGACGTGCAGGGTCCAGTGCTGGTGACGCAGGGTCCAGTGCTGATGATGTGCAGGGTCCAGTGCAGGTGATGCAGGGTCCAGTGCTGGTGACATGCAGGTCCAGTGCTGGTGACGCAGGGCAGGGTCCAGTGACGTGATGGTGATGTGCAGGGTCCAGTGTTGATGACGGCAGGGTCCAGTGCTCGTGACGCAGGGTTCAGTGCTGGTGACGTGCAGGGTCCAGTGCTGGTGACGTGCAGGGTCCAGTGCTGGTGACGCAGGGTCCAGTGCTCGTGACGTGCAGGGTCCAGTGCGCTGACGTGCAGGGTCCAGTGCTGGTGACGTGCAGGGTCCAGTGCTGGTGATGTGCAGGGTCCAGTGTTGGTGATGTGCAGGGTCCAGTGCTGGTGACGCAGGGTCCAGTGCAGGTGATGTGCAGGGTCCAGTGCTGGTGACGCAGGGTCCAGTGCTGGTGTTGGTGCAGGGTCCAGGTGACGCAGGGTCCAGTGCTGGTGATGCAGGGTCCAGTGCTTGATGAGGGTCCAGTGCTGGTGAGTTGCAGGGTCCAGTGCTGATGACGCAGCAGGTCCAGTGCTGATGAAGTGCAGGGTCCAGCGCTCAGACGCTGGTGAGGTGCAGGGTCCAGTGCTGGAGACGGCAGGGTCCAAAGCTGGCGACGGCAGGGTCCAGTGCTGATGATTGGTGGGGTCCAGTGCTGGTGACGCGGCAGGGTCCAGTGCTGATGACGCAGGGTCGAGGACCAGTGTTGTCGCAGGGTCCAGTGTTGATGGCAGGACGCAGGTTCCAGTGCACATGTGCAGGGTCCAGTGCTGGTGACGGCAGGGTCCAGTGCTCGTGATGCAGGGTCCAGTGCTGGTGACGGCAGGGTCCAGTTTTGACGAGGGACCAGTTCAGGGTCCAGTGCTGGTGACGCAGGGTCCAGTGTTGATGACGTGCAGGGTCCAGTGCTGGTGACGCAGGGTCCAGTGCTGATGAGGTGCAGGGTCCAGTCCAGTGACATGTGCTGGTGACGCAGGGTCCAGTGCAGGTTACGCAGGGTCCAGTGCTCGTGACGATGGGACAGGTCCAGTGTTGGTGACGGGCAGGGTCCAGTTGTGATGATGCAGGGCCCAGTGCTCGAGACGTGCAGGGTCCAGTGCTGTGACGTGCAGGGTCCAGTGCTGGTATTGTGCAGGGTCCAGTGCTCGAGATGCAGGGTCCAGTGCTGGTGACGCAGGGTCCAGTGCTCGCGACGTGCAGGGTCCAGTGCTGGTGACGTGCAGGGTCCAGTGCTGGTGGCAGGGTCCAGTGCTGGTGACCTGCAGGGTCCAGTGCTGAGACGGCAGGGTCCATGTGTGATGCAGGGTCCAGTGTTGGTGACGCAGGGTCCAGTGCTGGTGACGCAGGGTCCAGTGCTGGAGACGCAGGGTCCAGTGCCATGGTACAGACTTCAGGGTCCAGTGCTGTGATGATGCAGGGTCCAGTGCCGGATGTCAAGGGTCCAGTGGCTGATGAGGTGCAGGGTCCAGTGTCGAGAAGTGCTGGTGATGTGCAGGGTCCAGTGCTGGTGACGGGTGCAGGGTCCAGTGCTGGTGACGCAGGGTCCAGTGCTTGCTGACCTTCAGGGTCCAGTGCTTGAGACGCAGCGTGTAGTGCTTGTGAGTGCAGGGTCCAGTGCTGGTGACGGCAGGGTCCAGTGCTGATCGACGGCAGGGTCCAGCTTGGTGACTTCAGGGTCCAGTGCTCGAGACGGCAGGGTCCAGTGCTGATGACGTGCAGGGTAGTGCAGGTGACGGCAGGGTTTAGTGCAGGTGACGCAGGGTCCAGTGCTGGTGACGTGCAGGGTCCAGTGCTGTTGACGCAGGGTCCAGTGCTGGTGACGCGGCAGGGTCCAGTGCTCGTGACGTGCAGGGTCCAGTGGTGACGTGAAGGGCAGGGTCCAGTGCTGGTGACGCAGGGTCCAGTGCTCATGACGTGCAGGGTCCAGTGCTGGTGACTGGGTGCAGGGTCCAGTGCTGGTGACGGCAGGGTCCAGTGCTGATGAAGTGCAGGGTCCAGTGCTGATGACGTGCAGGGTCGAAAGGGTGACGGGCAGGTGACGCGGCAGGGTCCAGTGCTGGTGACGGCAGGGTCCAGTGCTGGTGACAGGTCCAGGGTCCAGTGCTGGAGACTTGCAGGGTCCAATGCTGATGACGCAGGTGACCTTCAGGGTCCAGTGCTGGTGATGTGCAGGGTCCAGTGCTGATGACGCAGGGTCCAGTGCTGATGACGTGGTGTCCAGCGGGTCGCAGACCAGTGCTGGTGACGGGCAGGGTCCAGTGCTCATGACGCAGGTCCAGTGCTGATGTTCAGGGTCCAGTGCTGATGAGACGGGTTGTTCAGGGTCCAGGGCTGGTGACGGCAGGGTCCAGTGCCGTGACGTGCAGGGTCCAGCAGGTGAGATGCAGGGTCCAGTGCGCTTGTGACATTTGCAGGGTCCAGTGCTGGTGACGTTCAGGGTCCAGTGCTCGTGATGCAGGGTCCAGTGCTGGTGACGTGCAGGGTCCAGTGCTGCTGACGGCAGGGTCCAGTGTTGAGACGAGGGTCCAGGGTCCAGTGCGTGCTGATGACCTTCAGGTCCAGTGCTGGTGACGTGCAGGTCCAGTGCTGGTGACGCAGGGTCCAGTGCTGATGACGTGCAGGGTCCAGTGTTGATGACGTGCTGGACCAGGCTCAGTGCGTGACATGGTCCAGTGCTGGTGACGCAGGGTCCAGTGCTGATGACGCACAGTGCTGGTGACGCAGGGTCCAGTGGTGGTGACGTGCAGGGGTCCAGTGCTGATGACTTTTCAGGGTCCAGTGCTCAGACGCAGGGTCCAGTCCTGATGATGACTGGGGTCCAGTGCTGGTGATGCAGGGTCCAGTGCTGATGATGGCAGGGTCCAGTGCTGATGACGTGCAGGGTCCAGTGCTGGTGACGCAGGGTCCAGTGCTCGATGTTCGAGACCAGTGCTGACGTGACGGCAGGGTCCAGTGCTCGTGACGTGCAGGGTCCAGTGCTGGTGATGTGCAGGGTCCAGTGCTGGTGACGTGTAGGGTCCAGTGCTGGTGACAGGCAGGGTCGCAGTGGTCCATTGCTGGTGACGCAGGGTCCAGTGCTTGTGACGGCAGGGTCCAGTGCTCGACAGGCAGGGTCCAGTGCTGGTCGATGACGCAGGTTCCAGTGCTTGAGGCAGGGTCCAGTGCTGGTGATGTGCAGGTCCAGTGCTGGTGACGCTGGACATGCAGGGTCCAGTGCTGGTGACGCAGGGTCCAGTGATGTGCAGGACGCAGTGTCCAGTGCTGAATCCAGTGCACAAGACGTGCAGTGCTCAGTGGCTGGTGACGCAGGGTCCAGTGCTGATGACGCAGGGTCCAGTGCTGGAGAGTCAGGGTCTGGTGATGTGTAGGGCTGCGACCTTGCAGGGTCCAGTGTTGAGACGCAGGGTCCAGTGCTGATGTGCAGGGTTGGTGTGTGACCTTGCAGGGTCCAGTGCTGGTGACGTGCAGGGTCCAGTGCTGATGACGGCAGGGTCCAGCTGTCGAGACGCGCTGGTGACGCAGGGTCCAGTGCGGGATGACGGCAGGGTCCAGTGCTCATGACGCAGGGTCCAGTTGTCGAGACGTGCTGGTGACGTGCAGGGTCCAGTGCTGATGAGAGGGGGTCCAGTGCTCGCGACGCAGGGTCCAGTGCTGATGACGCAGGGTCCAGTGCTCGTGACGTGCAGGTCCAGTGCTGGTGACGCAGGGTCCAGGGTCCAGTGGTGACGTGCAGGGTCCAGTGCTGGTGACGTGCAGGGTCCAGTGCTCGAGACGGCAGGGTCCAGTGCTGGTGACGGCAGGGTCCAGTGCTGGTGATGGCAGGGTCCAGTGCTGGTGACGTGCAGGGTCCAGTGCTGGTGATGTGCAGGGTCCAGTGCTGAGGCGACGCAGGGTCCAGTGCTGGTGACGTGCAGGGTCCAGTGCTCGTGATGCAGGGTCCAGTGCTTGTGACTTGCAGGGTCCAGTGCTGGTGATGCAGGGTCCAGTGCTGGTGACATTCAGGGTCCAGTGCTTGTGACGTGCAGGGTCCAGTGCTAGAGACGCCCAGGGTCCAGTGTGATGATGCAGGGTCTAGTGACCTTCAGGGTCCAGTGCTGGTGATGCAGGGTCCAGTGCTCGTGACTTGCAGGGTCCAGTGCGTCGACGACAGGGTGCAGATGGGTGGTAGGGTGCAGGTCCAGACGTTGGTGACGTGCAGGGTCCAGTGTTGGTGACGCAGCAGGGTCCAGTGCTGAGACGCAGGGTCCAGTCCTGCACGTGCTGGTGACCTTCAGGGTCCAGTGCTGGTGACATGCAGGGTCCAGTGCTGGGACGGGCAGGGTCCAGATCGACGCAGGGTCCAGCCGTCGAGACGTGCAGGGTGAGTGCTGATGACAGGCAGGGTCCAGTGCTGATGACGTGCAGGGTCCAGTGCTGGTGACCTGCAGGGTCCAGTGCTTGAGACGCAGGGTCCAGTGCTGCCGACGGTGCAGTGTCCAGTGTGCGTGGAGGGCAGGGTGCAGGTGAGGTGCAGGGTCCAGTGCTGGTGACCTGCAGGGTCCAGTGCTCGTGACGCAGGGTCCAGTGCGCGGCAGGGTCCAGTGCTCGATGACGCAGGGCAGAGTGCTGCGTGACGCAGGGTCCAGTCCTGGTGATTGCAGGGTCCAGTGCTCGAGACGCAGGGTCCAGTGCTGATGCAGGGTCCAGTGCTGGTGACGTGCAGGGTCCAGTGCTCGAGACGTGATGGTGCAGGGTCCAGTGCCGAGATGCAGGGTCCAGTGCTGGTGACGCAGGGTCCAGTACTGGTGAGAGGGTCCAGTGCTGGTGACGCAGGTCCAGTGCTTGTGATGCAGGGTCCAGTGCTGATGAAGACGCGGTAGGGTCCAGTGCCCGTGACGTGCAGGGTCCAGTGCTCGAGACGGTTGGTGATGTACAGGGTCCAGTGCTGGTGACGCAGGGTCCAGTGCTGGTGACTTGCAGGGTCCAGTGTTGAAGACGGCAGGGTCTCGTGCTCGAGACGTGCTGGTGACCTTCAGGTCCTGTGCTGGTGACCTTCAGGGTCCAGTGCTTGTGACATGCAGGGTCCAGTGCTGATGACGCACGCAGGGTCTGGGCTTGTGACGCAGGGTCCAGTGGTCGTGACGTGCAGGGTCCAGTGCAGGATGATGCAGGGACCAGTGCTTGTGACGCGAATGGTCCAGTGGTCCTGACGCAGGGTCCAGTGCTCAAGATGAGTGACTGGTGAGGCAGGGTCCAGTCCTGGTGACGTGCAGGGTCCAGTGATGAAGTGCTGGTGTCTTGCAGGGTCCAGTGCTGGGACAGTGCAGGGTCCAGTGCTGATGAAGCAGCAGGGTCCAGTGCTGATGAAGTGCAGGGTCCAGTGCTCGAGACGGCTGGTGACCTTCAGGGTCCAGTGCTGTGGACAGGCAGGGACCAGTCCAGACGAGACGCAGGGTCCAGTGCTGGTGACGCAGGGTCCAGTGCTCGTGACGCAGGTCCAGGTGTGATGCAGGGTCCAGTGCTGGATGACGCAGGGTCCAGTGCTGCAGGGTCTAGTGTTGGTGACAGGGGTCAGGGTCCGAAAAGGTGTTGACGCAGGGTCCAGTGTGTGTGATGTGCAGGGTCCAGTGCCAGTGACGCAGGGTCCAGTGCTGGTGATGTGCAGGGTCCAGTGCTCAGACGCGGGGTCCAGTGCTGGTGACGTGAGGGTCCAGTGCTGGTGATGCAGGGTCCAGTGTTAGACGGCAGGGTCCAGTGCTTGAGACGGCAGGGTCCAGTCCTGATGACGTGCTGGTGACCTTTCAGGGTCCAGGGCTGGTGACGCAGGGTCCAGTGCTGATGACGCGTGGGCAGGGTCCAGTGCTGGTGACAGGCAGGGTCCAGTGCTGGTGACGCAGGGTCCAGTGCTCATGACGTGCAGGGTCCAGTGCTGAAGACGCAGGGTTGGTGACCTTCAGGGTCCAGTGCTTGTGGATGCAGGGTCCAGTGCTGGTGACGTGCAGGGTCCAGTGCTCGAGACGGGCTGGTGGTGCAGGGTCCAGTGCTCTGGTGACGCGCAGGGTCCAGTGCTGGTGACGCAGGGTCCAGTGTTGATGACGCAGGGTCCAGTGCCGTGACGTGTAGGTCCAGTGCTGATGGCAGGGTCCAGTTCTCAAGACGAGGGTCCAGTGGGATGTGCAGGGGTCCAGTGTCGTTGACGCAGGGTCCAGTGCTTGTGACGTGCAGGGTCCAGTGGTCGTGATGTGCAGGGTCAGTGCTGGAGACAAGTGCTGGTGACTTCAGGTCCAGTGCTCGAGACGCAGGGTCCAGTGCTGATGATGTGCAGGGTCCAGTGCTGGTGATTTGCAGGGTCCAGTGCTGGTGACGGCAGGGTCCAGTGCTGGTGACTGCAGGGTCCAGTGCTGGTGACGCAGGGTCCAGTCCTGATGACGGCAGGACAGGGCAGGTCCAGGGCTGGTGACGGTAGGGTCCAGTGTTGATGACGTGCAGGGTCCAGTGCTGGAGACGCAGGGTCAGTAGGTCCAGTGTCGAGACGTGCAGGGTCCAGTGCTGGTGATCTGCAGGGTCCAGTGCTGGTGACCGCAGGTCCAGTGCTGGTGACAGGCAGGGTCCAGTGTTGGTGACGTGCAGGGTCCAGTGCCGTGACGCAGGGTCCAGTGCTCAAGACGTGGATGTTCAGGGTCCAGTGCTGATGACGGCAGGGTCCAGTGCCCGATGATGGCAGGGTCCAGTAATGGAGAAGTGCTGGTGACGCAGGGTCCAGTGCTGATGACTTGCAGGGTCCAGTGGGTGACGCAGGTCCAGTGCGTGACGTGCAGGGTCCAGTGCTAGTGATGTCCAGGTGTCTCAATTGCTGACGTGCAGGGTCCAGTGTTTGAGACGCAGCAGGGTCCAGTCGTGACGTGTTAGGGTCCAGTGCTGGTGAGATGCAGGGTCCAGTGCTGGTGACGTGCAGGGTCCAGTGCCGGTGACGCAGGGTCCAGTGCTGGTGACGCAGGGTCCAGTGCTCGTGACGCAGGGTCCAGTGCTGGTGACGCAGGGTCCAGGTGATGTGCAGGGTCCAGTGCTGGTGAGATGTGTGCAGGGTGGTGACGCCAGGCAGGCCCGGGTCCAGTGCTGGTGACGCAGGGTCCAGTGCTGGTGATGTGCAGGGTCCAGTGCTGACAGGCAGGGTCCAGTGATGGTGATGTGCAGGGTCCAGTGGTCGACGTGCAGGGTCCAGTGCCAGATGATGGCAGTGCTGGTGACTTGCAGGGTCCAGTGCTGGTGATGTGCAGGGTCCAGTGCTGGTGATGCAGGTCCAGTGCACAAGACGCAGGGTCCAGTGCCGATGACGCAGGGTCCAGTGTAGGTGACGCGGCAGGGTCCAGTGCTGGTGATGTGCAGGGTCCAGTGCAGGTGACGTGCAGGGTCCAGTGCAGTTTGATGTGCAGGGTCCAGTGCTCGAGACGCAGGGTCCAGTGCTGGTGACCCTTCAGGGTCCAGTGCTCGTTGACGTGCAGGGTCCAGTGCTGATGACTTGCAGGTCCAGTGCTGGTGACGGCAGGGTCCAGTGCTGGTGAGGTGCAGGTCCAGTGCTGGTGACATGCAGGGTCCAGTGCTCGACGCAGGGTCCAGTGCTGCTGACGCAGGGCAGAGTGCTGCTGATGACGCAGGGTCCAGTGCTTCCGAGGGTCCAGTGCTGAGACGCAGGGTCCAGTCGAGACGCAGGTGACGTGCAGGGTCCAGTGCTGGTGACGCAGGGTCCAGTGCTGGTGACGCAGGGTCCAGTGCTGTGACGTGCAGGGTCCAGTGCTGGTGACGCAGGGTCCAGTGCTGATGACGTGCAGGGTCCAGTGCTCTTCGTGACGCAGGGATCGTGTGCAGGGACCAGTGCTGGTGACATGCAGGGTCCAGTGCTGGTGACGGGTGGGGTCAGTGTAGGTCAATAGTGCAGGGTCCAGTGCTGGTGTGCAGGGTCCAGTGCTCGAAGGTGCAGGGTCCAGTGCTCGAGACCAAGGGTCCAGTGCTGCGTGACGCAGGGTCCAGTGCTGATGACGGCAGGGTCCAGTGCTGGTGATGTGCAGGGTCCAGTGCTGGTGACGCAGGGTCCAGTGCTGAAGAAGTGCAGGGTCCAGTGCTGATGACGAGGGTCCAGTGCTTCACGGGTCCAGTGGGACGCGTCCAGGGTCCAGTGCTGATGACGTGCAGGGTCCAGTGCTCGAGACGCGTTGGTGACGACTTGCAGGGTCCAGTGTTGATGACATGCAGGGTCCAGTGCTCGTGACGCAGGGTCCAGTGCTGGTGACAGGCAGGGTCCAGTGCTCGAGACGCGTTGGCAGGGTCCAGTGCTCGAGACGTGCATGGTCCAGTGCTGGTGATGTGCAGGGTCCAGTGCTGGTGACGTGCAGGGTCCTCCGTGATGCAGTCCAGTGCAGATGATGCAGGGTCCAGTGTTGGTGACGTGCAGGGTCCAGTGCTGGTGACGTGCAGGGTCCAGTGCTGATGACGTGTGCAGGGTCCAGTGCTGGTGACGAGCAGGTCCAGTGCTGGTGACGGCAGGGTCCAGTGCTGGTGACGTGCAGGGTCCAGTGCTGGTGACGCAGGTCCAGTGCTGGTGACTGCAGGGTCCAGTGCAGGTGATGTGCAGGGTCCAGTTGGTGACGTGCAGGGTCCAGTGCTGGTGACGTGCAGGTCCAGTGCTGGTGACGCAGGGGGTCCAGCGTTCAAGACGCGGTAGGTGTTGTGACGTGCAGGGTCCAGTGCTGATGACGCAGGGTCCAGTGTGATGAGACGCAGGGTCCAGTGCTGGTGACGTGCAGGGTCCAGTGCTCGTGATGCAGGGTCCAGTGCTGGTGATGCTGCAGGGTCCAGTGCTGATGACGTGCAGGGACCAGTGTGATGACTTGCAGTACCAGTGTCAAGACGTGCTGGTGCAGGGTCCAGTGCTGGTGATGTGCAGGGTCCAGTGCTGATGAAATGCAGGGTCCAGTGCTGGTGACGCAGGGTCCAGTGGTCAAGTGGACTGGGATGTGCAGGGTCCAGTGCTTGTGACGCAGGGTCCAGTGCTGATGTGAAGGGTCCAGTGCTGGTGACGCAGGGTCCAGTGCTGGATGACATGAAGGGTCCAGTGGTTGGAGACGTGCTGGTGACGTGTAGGGTCCAGTGCTGGTGATGTGCAGGGTCCAGTGCTGATGAAATGCAGGGTCCAGTGCTCGAGACGTGCAGGGTCCAGTGCTTGATGACGCGGTTGAGACTTGCAGGGTCCAGTGCTGGTGACGCAGGGTCCAGTGCTGGTGACGGCAGGGTCCAGTGCTGGAGACGGCAGGGTCCAGTGCTCGGTGACCAGCAGGGTCCAGTGGTGACCTTTCAGGTCCAGTGCTGGTGACGCAGGGTCCAGTGCTGATGACGTGCAGGGTCCAGTGCTGGTGACGCAGGGTCCAGTGATCGACGTGCAGGGTCCAGTGCTCGAGACGCAGGCCCAGTGCCAGTGCTGATGACGTGCAGGGTCCAGTGCTCGATGACATGCAGGGTCCAGTGCTGATGGCGTAGGGTGACGTGCAGGGTCCAGTGCTGGTGACGCAGGGTCCAGTGCTGTGCAGGGTCCAGTCAGGGCTGTGCTGGTGATGTGCAGGGTCCAGTGCTGATGAAGTGCAGGGTCCAGTGCTCGAGATGATGCAGGGTCCAGTGCTCGAGACGTGCTGATGATGCAGGGACCAGTGCTTGTGACGGCATGGTCCAGTGGTCGACGACGCAGGGTCCAGTGCTCGAGACATGCAGGGTCCAGTGCTTGTGACTGAAGGGTCCAGTGCTCGTTACGCAGTGTCATTTGCTGATCCAGTGTTGGTGATTTGCAGGGTCCAGTCCTGGTGGTGCAGGGTCCAGTGCTGATGACGTGCTGGTCATGCAGGGTCCAGTGCTGGTGACGTGCAGGGTCCAGTGCTGGTGACCTTCAGGGTACAGTGCTGATTACGCAGGGTCCAGTGTCGGATGAAGGCTGGTGTTGGTGTGCAGGGTCCAGTGCTGGTGACGTGCAGGGTCCAGTGCTCATGACGCAGGGTCCAGTGCTGGTGACGTGCAGGGTCCAGTGCTGGTGATGCAGGGTCCAGTGCTCGTGACGCAGGGTCCAGTGCCAGTGGTGACGTGCAGGGTCCAGTGCTCGTGCAGGCAGGTCCAGTGGTCCAGTGCGTTGCTGGAAGTGCAGGGTCCAGTGCTGTGCGACGACGCAGGGTCCAGTGCTCGTGATGTGCAGGGTCCAGTGCTGGGACGCAGGGTCCAGTGCTGATGACGTGCAGGGTCCAGTGCTGATGAAGTGCAGGGTCCAGTGCTGGTGACGCTGGTGACGCAGGGTCCAGTGCCTGAGACGCAGGGTCCAGTGCCTGTGAAAGGATCCAGGGCAGTGACGCAGTCCAGTGACGTGCGGGGTGACGTGCAGGGTCCAGTGCTGGTGAAGTGCAGGGTCCAGTGCTAGTGACAGGCAGGGTCCAGTGCTGGTGATGCAGGGTCCAGTGCTGGTGACGCAGGGTCCAGTGCTCAAGACGCAGGGTCCAGTGCTCGTGACGTGAAGGGTCCAGTGGTGGTGACGCAGGGTCCAGTGCTGGTGACGCTGGGTCCAGTGCTGGTGACATGCAGGGTCCAGTCCTGGTGACGTGCAGGGTCCAGTGCTGATGACGTGCTGGTGACGCAGGGTCCAGTGCTGGTGACGCAGGGTCCAGTGCTGGTGACCTTCAGGGTCCAGTGCTTGTGATGTGCAGGGTCCAGTGCTGATGACGTGTTGGTGACCTTCAGGGTCCAGGGCTGGTGATGTGCAGGGTCCAGTGTTGGTGACGGCAGGGTCCAGTGCTGGTGACGCAGGGTCCAGTGCTGGTGATGCAGGGAAATTTGACGCAGGGTCCAGTGCAGGCGATCGTGCAGGGTCCAGTGGTCGTGAAGTGCAGTGTCCAGGCTGATGGCCAGTGACGACGCAGAGTCCAGTGCTGGTGATGCAGGGTCCAGTGCTGGTGACCTTTCAGGGTCCAGTGCTTGAGACGCAGGGTCCAGTCCTGATGAGTGCTGGTGACCTTCAGGGTCCAGGGCTGGTGACGTGCAGGGTCCAGTGCTGGTGACGCAGGGTCCAGTGCTCGTGACGCAGGGTCCAGTGCTGTGAGACTTGCAGGGTACAGTGATGGACATGCAGGGTCCAGTGCTTGTGACGTGCAGGGTCCAGTGGTGATGACCTGCAGGGTCCAGTGCTCGAGACGCAGGCAGGGTCCAGGGCTGGCCATGATGTGCAGGTCCAGTGCTGGTGAATGCAGGGTCCAGTGCTTGGTGAGGCAGGGTCCAGTGCTGGTGACCTTCAGGGTCCAGTGCTGGTGACGACGCAGGGTCCAGTGCTGATGACGCAGGTCAAGCGCTGGTGACGTGCAGGGTCCAGTTGTCGAGAGTTGTTGCAGGGTCCAGTGCTTGTGACGTGCAGGGTCCAGTGCTGGTGATGCAGGGTCCAGTGCTGGTGACGCAGGGTCAGTGCTGATGACGGTAGGGTCCAGTGGTCGAGAGTGCTGGTGATGTGCAGGGTCCAGTGCTGAGACATGCAGGGTCCAGTGCTTGTGACGACAGGGTCCAGTGCTGTTGACGTGGTCAGGTCCAGTGCTCGGAGGCAGGGTCCAGTGCTGGTGATGTGCAGGGTCCAGTGTCGTTATGCAGTGCTGATGAAGTGCAGGGTCCAGTGCTGGAGACGTGCAGGGTCCAGTGCTCGGTGACGTGCAGTGTCCAGTGCTGGTGCTGGTGACGGCAGGGTCCAGTGCTGGTGACGGTAGGGTCCAGTGCTGGTGACCGCAGGGTCCAGTGCTTGAGACGTGCAGGGTCCAGTCCCGGTGACGTGCTGGTGACAGGGTGCAGGGTCCAGTGCTGGTGACGCAGGGTCCAGTGCTGGTGACGCAGGGTCCAGTGCTCGTGACGGCAGGGTCCAGTGCTGTGATGAAGGTCCAGTGCTGATGACGCAGGGTCCAGTGGTCGTGACGTGTAGGTCCAGTGGTCGTGACTGAGGGTCCAGTGCCAGTGACGTGCAGGGTCCAGTGCAAGGTGACGTGCAGGGTCCAGTGTCGTTGACGCAGGTCCAGTGCTGATGACGGCAGGGTCCAGTGCTGATGAGGGTCCAGTGTTGGTGACCTTCAGGTCCAGTGCTGGTGACGCAGGGTCCAGTGCTGGTGACGGCAGGGTCCAGTGCTCGTGACGCAGGGTCCAGCTGTCGACTTTGCAGGGTCCAGTGCTGATGACGTGCAGGTGACCCAGTGCTGGTGACGCGGTAGGGTCCAGTGCTGCTGACGCAGGGTCCAGGTGAGACGGCAGGGTCCAGTGCGGCAGAGAGTGCTGGTGATGTGCAGGGTCCAGTGCTGGAGACGCAGGGTCCAGTGCTCGTGACCGCAGGGTCCAGTGCTGGTGACGTGCAGGGTGCGCCCGCAGGGTCCAGTGCTCGTGATGCAGGGTCCAGTGCTGAAGGGAAGTGCAGGGTCCAGTGCTTGAGACATGCAGGGTCCAGTGCTCGAGACGTGCTGGTGATGTACAGGGTCCAGTGCTGGTGACGGCAGGGTCCAGTGCTGGTGACCCATTGCAGGGTCCAGTGCGCAGTGCTCAGTGACGTGCTGGTGACGTGCAGTGTCCTTCAGGCTGGTGCTGGTGATGTGCAGGGTCCAGTGCTGATGAAGTGCAGGGTCCAGTGCTTGAGACGTGCTGGTCCCAGGTTGGTCCAGTGCTGGTGACGTGCAGGGTGATGCCCAGGGTCCAGTGCTCGTGACGTGCAGGGTCCAGTGCTCGAGACGCAGGGTGATGTGCAGGGACCAGTGCTTGGTGACGGCATGGTCCAGTGGTGGTGACGCAGGGTCCAGTGCTCGAGACGCAGAGACAAGTGCTGGTGACGTGAAGGGTCCAGTGGTCGTTACGCGGCAGTGTCATTTGCTGATGAAGTGCTGGTGACTTTCAGGGTCCAGTCCTGGTGACGCAGGGTCCAGTGCTGATGATGTGCTGGTGTCGCAGGGTCCAGTGCTGGTGACGCAGGGTCCAGTGCTGCTGACCTTCAGGGTCCAGTGCTCGAGACGCAGGGTCCAGTCCTGATGACGGTTGGACCTTCAGGTCCAGGGCTGGTGACGCAGGGACCAGTGCTGATGACGCAGAGTCCAGTACCGAGACGGCAGGGTTTAGTGCTCGAGACGTGCTGGTGATCTTCAGGGTCCAGTGCTGGTGACGGGCAGGGTCCAGTGCTGATGACAGGCAGGCTCCAGTGCTGGTGACGCAGGTTCCAGTGTCACATGACGTGCAAGGTCTAGTGCTCAAGACGTGCTGATGTTCAGGGACCAGTGCTGTTGACGTGCAGGGTCCAGTGCTGGTGACGCAGGGTCCAGTGATCGTGATGTGCAGGGGAAAAGTGCTTGTGACGTGTAGGGCCCAGTGCACAAGACGCAGGGTCCAGTGGTCGTGATGCAGAGTCCAGTGCTGGTGATGTGCAGGGTCCAGTGCTGGACCTTGCAGGGTCCCAGTGCTTGAGACGCTTGAGGTCCAGGGTCCAGTCCTGATGACGTGCTGGTGACCCTTCAGGGTCCAGGGCTGGTGACGCAGGGTCCAGTGCTGATGACGCAGGGTCGAGTGCTGGTGACAGGCAGGGTCCAGTGCTGGTGACGGTAGGTTCCAGTGCACATGATGCAGGGTCCAGTGCTCAAGACGCAGGGCTGGTGACAGGCAGGGTCCAGTGCTCAGGTGACGTGCAGGGTCCAGTGCTCATGACGTGTGGGGTCCAGTTGTCGATGAAATGCTGGTGACGCAGGGTCCAGTGCTGATGACATGCAGGGTCCAGTGCTGATTGACGTGCAGGGTCCAGTGCTGGTGACGCAGGGTCCAGTGCTCGTGACGTGCAGGGTCCAGTGCTGGTGACGCGCAGGGCCCAGTGCTCAAGACGGGCAGGGTCCAGTGTCGTGATGTGCAGGGTCCAGTGCTGGTATTAGTGCAGGGTCCAGTGCTGGTGACGATGTGCAGGGTCCAGTGCAGGTGACGCAGGGTCCAGTGCTGGTGATGTGCAGGGTCCAGTGTTGGTGATGCAGGGTCCAGTGCTCGTGGCAGCAGGGTCCAGGTTCGTGACCTGCAGGGTCCAGTGCTGGTGACGGCAGGGTCCAGTGCTGGTGATGTGCAGGGTCCAGTGCTGACGTGCAGGGTCCAGGATTGGGTCCAGTGCTGGTGACGCGGCAGGGTCCAGTGCTTGACGCAGGGTCCAGTGCTCGTGGACGCAGGGTCCAGTGCTCGGGACGCCCAGGGTCCAGTGCTGGTGACGAAAGCAGGGTCCAGTGCTGATGAAGTGCAGGGTCCAGTGCTGATGAAGTGCAGTCCAGTGCTCGAAGACGTGCTGGGTCCAGGGCTCGAGACTTGCAGGGTCCAGTGCAGGTGACGCGGCAGGGTCCAGTGCTCGTGACCTGCAGGGTCCAGTGCTCGAGATTTGCAGGGTCCAGTGCGTTGATGACGCAGGGTCCAGTGCTCTGGATGATGTGCAGGGTCCAGTGCTGATGACGTTCTGGTGACGCAGGGTCCAGTGCTGGGTCCAGTGTCCAGTGCTGATGAAATGCAGGGTCCAGTGCACAAGACGCTGGTGATGCAGGGTCCAGGCTGATGAAATGCAGGGTCCAGTGCTGGTGACGCAGGGTCCAGTGCTGTCGACGCAGGGTCCAGTGCTGGTGACGCAGGGTCCAGTGCTGGTGACGCGAAGGGTCCAGTGGTCGACGCGCAGTGTCAGATTGCAGGGTCCAGTGCTGGTCCAGTCAGGGTCCAGTGCTGGTGACATGCAGGGTCCAGTCCTGGTGACGTGCACGGTCCAGTGGTGATGACAGGGTCTGGTGTGTGCAGGGTCCAGTGCTGGTGACGCAGGGTCCAGTGCTGGTGACCTTCAGGGTCCAGTGCTCGAGACACGCAGGGTCCAGTCCTGGTGACGCAGAGTCCAGTGCCGATGAGGGTCCAGTGTTGGTGACGCAGGGTCCAGTGCTGGTGACGCGGAAGGGTCCAGTGCTGATGACGTTCAGGGTCTGGGGTGCTTGTGGTGACGCAGGTCCAGTGCTGGTGACGTGCAGGGTCCAGCTGTCGAGACTTGCTGGTGACGTGCTGATGACATGCAGGGTCCAGTGCTCGTGACGCAGGGTCCAGTGTGCTGACCTTCAGGGTCCAGTGCTGATGAGACGCAGGGTCCAGTGCTGCAGACGCAGGGTCCAGTGCTGGTGACGCAGGGTCCAGTGCTCGAGAGCTGCAGGGTCCAGTGCTGGTGACGCAGGGTCCAGTGCTCGTGACGGCAAGGTCCAGTGCTGATGACGTGCAGGGTCCAGTGCTCGTGACGTGCAGGGCAGATTGCTGGCGACGCAGGGTCCAGTGCTCGTGGTGCAGGGTCCAGTGCTGATGACGTGCAGGGTCCAGTGCTGGTGACGGCAGGGTCCAGTGGTCGTGACGCAGGGTCCAGTGCCGATGACGCGTGGTCCAGTGCTCATCCAGTGCTGCTGGTGACGCAGGGTCCAGTGCTGATGACATGCAGGGTCCAGTGCTGATGACGTGCAGGGTCCAGTTGATGTCTTGTTGGTGAGACGCAGGGTCCAGTGCTGATGACATGCAGGGTCCAGTGCTGATGACGTGCAGGGTCCAGTGCTGGAGACGTGCTGGTGATGTCCAGGGTCCAGTGCTGGTGACGCAGGGTCCAGTGCTGGTGACGCAGGGTCCAGTGCTGAAGTGAAGGGTCCAGTGTCTGACGGTGGTTACCTTCAGGGTCCAGTGCTGGTGACATGCAGGGTCCAGTGCTGATGAACGCAGGGTCCAGTGTTGGTGACGCAGGGTCCAGTGCTGATGATGTGCAGGGTCCAGTGCTGGTGACGTGCATGGTCCAGTGGTGGTGACATGCAGGGTCCAGTGCTCGTAGGACGCAGGGTGGAGTGCTAGGGTGACGGCAGGGTCCAGTGCTCGTGATGTGCAGGGTCATTTTGCTTGGGATGAGGGTCCAGTGCTGGTGACCAGCAGGGTCCAGTCCTGGTGACGGTAGGGTCCAGTGCTGATGATTCTGGTGTCGCAGGGTCCAGTGCTGCGTGACGCAGGGTCCAGTGCTGATGACCTGCAGGGTCCAGTGCTCAAGACGCAGGGTCCAGTGCTCGAGGGTTGGTGACCTTCAGGTCCAGGGCTGGTGACGTGCAGGGACCAGTGCTGATGACGCAGGGTCCAGTGCTGGAGACGCGCAGGGTCCAGTAGTGCTGGTGATGTGCAGGGTCCAGTCTGGTGACTTCAGGGTCCAGTGCTGGTGATGTGCAGGGTCCAGTGCTGATGACAGTGCAGGGTCCAGTGCTAGAGACGTTGACGCAGGGTCCAGTGCTGTCATGACGTGCAGGGTCCAGTGCCGACGTGATGTTCAGGGTCCAGTTGTTGAGCAGGGTCCAGTGCTGGTGACGCAGGGTCCAGTGCTCGTGATGTGCAGGGAAAAGTGTGAAGGGACGCAGGGCCCAGTGCACAAGACGCAGGGTCCAGTGGTGGTGACGCAGGTTCAGTGCTGATGACGCGTGGTGACGCAGAGTCCAGTGCTGGTGACGTGCAGGGTCCAGTGCTGTGACGCAGGGTCCAGTGCTTGAGACGGCAGGGTCCAGTCCTGATGACGCAGGGTGACCTTCAGGGTCCAGGGCTGGTGACGCAGGGTCCAGTGCTGATGACGGCAGGGTCCAGTGCTGGTGACAGGCAGGGTCCAGTGCTGGTGACGCGGCAGGGTCCAGTGCTGGTGATGCAGGGTCCAGTGCTGGTGACGCAGGGTCCAGTGTGCGAGAGACGCAGGGTCCAGTGATTGCAGGGTCCAGTGCTGATGCTAGTGACGCAGGGTCCAGTGCTGGTGATGTGCAGGGTCCAGTGCTAACGTGACCTGCAGGGTCCAGTGCTTGACGACGCAGGGTCCAGTCCTGATGACGTTGGACGACTTCAGGGTCCAGGGCTGGTGACGGTAGGGTCCAGTGCTGATGACGCAGGGTCCAGTGCTGGTGACGCAGGGTCCAGTGCTCGAGACGGAAGGGTCCAGTGTGCTGGTGATGCAGGGTCCAGTGCTGGTGTGCAGGGTCCAGTGCTGGTGACGCAGGGTCCAGTGCTGATGACGGTCCAGGGTCCAGTTGGCAGACGGCGCAGGGTCCAGTGCTCGTGACGCAGGGTCCAGTGCTCGTGACGCAGGTGCCGTGAGAGGTCCAGTGGTCGACGTGCAGGGTCCAGTGCTGGTGACGCAGGGTCCAGTGCTGGTGACGGCAGGGTCCAGTGCTGGTGACGTGCAGGGTCCAGTGCTCGTGACGCAGGGTCCAGTGCTGATGAAGTGCTGGTGATGCAGGGTCCAGTGCTCGAGACATGCAGGGTCCAGTGCTGATGATGTGCTGGTCCAGCTGTCGAGACGTGCTGGTGACGCAGGGTCCAGTGCTTGTGATGTTCAGGGTCCAGTGCTCGATGACATGCAGGGTCCAGTGCTGGTGACGTGGTGGGTCCAGCAGGGACGCAGGGTCCAGGGATGATGGAGGGTCCAGTGGTGACGCATGGTCCAGTGGTCCCTGACGCGCAGGGTCCAGTGCTCGGTGACGCAGGGTCCAGTGCTGGTGACGCGGAAGGGTCCAGTGGTCGAGACGCAGTGTCATTTGGGTCCAGTGCTGGTGACGCAGGGTCCAGTGCTGGTGACGGCAGGGTCCAGTGCTGATGATGTGCTGGACGGCAGGGTCCAGTGCTGGTGACGGCAGGGTCCAGTGCTGGTGATGGCAGGGTCCAGTGTGATGACGCAGGACGCAGGGTCCAGTCCTGATGGTCCAGTGCTGGTGGTCGCAGGGTCCAGGGCTGGTGACGCAGGGTCCAGTGCTGATGACGTGCAGGGTCCAGTCCAGGGCTGGTGACGCAGCAGGGTCCAGTGCTCGAGACGCGTTGGTGATCTTCAGGGTCCAGTGCTGGTGACGGCAGGGTCCAGTGCTGGTGACAGGCAGGGTCCAGTGCTGGTGACGGCAGGTTCCAGTGCACATGACGGGCAGGGTCCAGTGCTCAAGACGTGCTGATGTTCAGGGACCAGTGTTGGTGACGCAGGGCCCAGTGCTGGTGACGCAGGGTCCAGTGATCGATGTGCAGGAAAAGTGCTTGGAATGGCCCAGTGCACAAGACGCAGGGTCCAGTGGTGATGACGCAGTGTCCAGCTGATGACGTCCAGTGTGCAGAGTCCAGTGCTGGTGATGTGCAGGGTCCAGTGCTGCTGACCTTTCAGGGTCCAGTGCTTGAGACGTGCAGGGTCCAGTCCTGATGACGTGCAGGTTGGTGACCTTCAGGGTCCAGGGCTGGTGACGCAGGGTCCAGTGCTGATGACATGCAGGGTCCAGTGCTGGTGACAGGCAGGGTCCAGTGCTGGTGACGCAGGGTCCAGTGCTTGTGACGCAGGGTCCAGTGCTCAAGACGGCTGGTGACGCAGGGTCCAGTGCTTGTAACGCAGGGCCAGTGCAGGGACGTTGGGTCCAGTTGTCGAGACTTGCTTTGCGAGGGCAGGGTCCAGTGACGTGCAGGGTCCAGTGCTCGCGACGCAGGGTCCAGTGCTGGTGACGTGCAGGGTCCAGTGCTCAAGACGCGGCAGGGTCCAGTGCAGGTGATGGGCAGGGTCCAGTGCTGGTGACGCAGGGTCCAGTCTCGAGATGAGGGTCCAGTGCTGGTGATGCAGGGTCCAGTGCTGGTGACGTGCAGGGTCCAGTGCTGGTGACGTCCAGGGTCCAGACCAGTGCGACGTGCAGGGTCCAGTGCACGGAGACGCAGGGTCCTGCCTGATGACGTGCAGGGTCCAGTGCTGGTGAGGCAGGGTCCAGTGCTGGTGACCTGCAGGGTCCAGTGCAGGCGATGTGCAGGGTCCAGTGCAGAGATGCCCAGGGTCCAGTGCTGCAGACCAGGTGTGTTGCAGGGTCCAGTGGTCAAGACGTGACGCAGGTCCAGTGCAGGTCGACATGCAGGGTCCAGTGCTCGTGACGCAGGGTCCAGTGCTGTCGACGACGTGCAGGGTCCAGTGCTGGTGACGTGCAGGGTCCAGTGCTCGTGATGAAGGGTCCAGTGCTGGTGACGCAGGGTCCAGTCCGCAGGGTCCAGTGCCGACGACGCAGGGTCCAGTGCTCGATGAAGCAGGGTTCAGTGTTCGTGGTGACGCAGGGTCCAGTGCTGGAGATGTGCAGGGTCCAGTGCAGGTGATGTGCAGGGTCCAGTGCTGGTGACGGCAGGGTCCAGTGCTGGTGAGAGGTCCAGTGTGAGCGGACGCATGTAGGGGTCCAGTGCTTGATGACGCAGGGTCCAGTCCTCGAAGTGCAGGGTCCAGTGCTGATCCGCAGGGTCCAGTCCAGGCTGATGATGTGCAGGGTCCAGTGCTGTGGACCTTCAGGGTCCAGTGCTGACGACGCAGGGTCCAGTCCTGATGAGGGTCCAGGTGCTGGTGATCCAGGGTCCAGGGCAGGGTGGTGACTTGCAGGGTCCAGTGCTGGTGACGCAGGGTCCAGTGCTCGAGACGCAGGGTCCAGTGCTCGCGTGACATGCAGGTCCAGTGTCGGTGATGTTCAGGTCCAGTTGTCGCTGATGACGCAGGGTCCAGTGCTGGAGACGCAGGGTCCAGTGCTGCGGACGGGCAGGGTCCAGTGTTGGTGAGGGTCCAGTGCTCGTGAGGTGCAGGGTCCAGTGCTGCAGGGTGACCTTCAGGGTCCAGGTCGTGGTGACGCAGGGTCCAGTGCCGATGACGCGCAGGGAAAAGTGCTGTCCAGACTTCTGGTGATTGCAGTGCTCAAGACGCAGGGTCCAGTGCTGATGAAATGCAGGGTCCAGTGCTGATGACGCAGGGTCCAGTGCCGGTGACGTGCAGGGTCCAGTGCTGGTGACTGCAGGGTCCAGTGCAATTGATGACATGCAGGGTCCAGTTCCACGTATTGCGGACGCAGGGTCCAGACCTTTTCAGGGTCCAGTGCTGGTGACGCAGGGTCCAGTGCTCGAACTTGCTGCAGGGTCCAGTGCTGGTGATGACATGCAGGGTCCAGTGCTCCAGACCTGCAGGGTCCAGTTCAGGTGACGCAGGTCCAGTGCTGATGACGCGGCAGGGTCCAGTGCTCGACGCAGGGTCCAGTGCTCGGACGTGCAGGGTCCAGTGCTGATGACGTGCAGGGTCCAGTGCTCGAGACGTGCAGGGTCCAGTGCTGGTGACGCAGGGTCCAGTGCTGGTGACGCAGGGTCCAGTGCTCGAGACTTGCAGGGTCCAGTGCTGGTGTGATGCAGGGTCCAGTGCTGGTGACCGCAGGGTCCAGTGCTAGAGACGCAGGGTCCAGTCTTGATGACGCAGGGTCCAGGTCGTGATGCAGGGTCCAGTGCTGGTGATGCAGGGTCCAGTGTTGGTGACGTGCAGGTCCAGTGCTGATGATTTGCAGGGTCCAGTGCTCAAGACGTGTTGGTGACGTGCTGAGGGTCCAGTGTCGAGACGCAGGGCAGAGTGCTGGTGACGCAGGGTCCAGTGCTGGTGATGCAGGGTTCTGGTCGACCTGCAGGGTCCAGTGCTCGAGACATGCAGGGTCCAGTGCTGGTGATGCAGGGTCCAGTGCTGATGACGCAGGTCCAGTGCCAGTGCTGGTGAGTGCTGGTGGCAGGGTCCAGTGTTGGTGACGCAGGGTCCAGTGCAGGATGAAGGGTCCAGTGCTGGATGACGCGGCAGGGACCAGTGCTGAAGTGCAGGGTTCATAATCCAGTGCTCGCGACGGCAGGGTCCAGTGCTCGAGACGCAGGTCCAGTGCTTTGAGACGTGGACGGCAGGGTCCAGTGTTTGCAGGACGCAGGGTCCAGTGCTGAGACGTGCAGGGTCCGAAGTGCCGACGACAGGCAGGGTCCAGTGCCGGAGACGTGCAGGGTTCAGTGTCCAGGTGGATGGCAGGGTCCAGTGCTGGTGACGCAGGGTCCAGCTGACGCAGAGTCCAGTGGTGATGACGCGTCTGGTGACGCAGCAGGGTCCATTGCTGGTGATGCAGGGTCCAGTGCCGATGAAGCGCAGGGTCCAGTGCTCGTGGACGCAGGGTCCAGTGCTGTGACGTGCAGGGACCAGTGCGGACGCAGGGTCCAGTGCAGGGTCCAGTGCTCGAGACGCAGAGTCCAGGAGCTTGTGACGAAGGGTCCTTCAGGTCGTTAGACGTGCAGGATCCAGTGAAGTGCTGGTGAAGTGCAGGGTCCAGTGCTGGTGATGCAGGGTCCAGTGCTGATGATGTGCTGGGTCCAGGGTCGAGACGCTGGTGACGGTCCAGTGCTGGTGACGCAGGTCCAGTGCTCGGTGATGCAGGGTCCAGTGCCCTGATGACGTGCTGGTGACCTTCAGGGTCCAGGGCTGGTGATGGCAGGGTCCAGTGCTGATGACGCAGCAGGTCCAGACTGAGACGTGCAGGGTCCAGTGTCGACGACTGGTGATCTTCAGGGTCCAGTGCTGGTGACGCGCAGGTCAGTGCTCGACAGGCAGGGTCCAGTGCTGGTGACGTGCAGGTCCAGTGCAGATGACGCAGGGTCCAGTGCAAGACGTGTGGATGTTCAGGGTCCAGTGCTCGTGACGCAGTGTCCAGTGCTGATGACGCAGGTCTAGTGGTCCGTCCTGAGTGCAGGGTCCAGACGACGGTCGCGTTGGCCCAGTGTTGGTGACGTGGCAGGGTCCAGTGCTCGTGACGTGCAGGGTCAGTGCTGGTCCAGTGCTAGTGACGTGCAGGGTCCAGTGCTGGTGATGTGCAGGGTCCAGTGCTGGTGACGCGTCAGGGTCCAGTGTTTGAGACGCAGGGTCCAGTGCTCGAGACGTGTTGGTGGACAGGGTCCAGTGCTGGTGATGCAGGGTCCAGTGCTGCTGATGAAGGCAGGGTCCAGTGCTGGTGATGCAGGTTGGCAGGGTCCAGTGCTGGCGGACGCAGGGTTCAGGACCAGTGTTGTTGCAGGGTCCAGTGCTGGTGACGCAGGGTCCAGTGATCGTGACGCAGGGTCCAGTGGTGAAGACGCAGGGCCCAGTGCTCGAGAGGGTCCTGGCGATGCAGAGTCCAGTGCTGGTGATGCAGGGTCCAGTGCTGCTGACGCAGTGTCCAGTGCTTGAGACGTGTCGGGTCCAGTCCGATGACGCAGCTGGTGACCTTCAGGGTCCAAGGGCTCGTGGACGCAGGGTCCAGTGTTGATGACGCAGGTCCAGTGCTTTGACGCACGGCAGGGTCCAGTGCTGATGACGTGCGCAGGGTCCAGTGCTCGTGACGCGGTGAAGGTCCAGTGGTCGGACGCGCAGTGTAGAGTTGATGACGCAGCTTCAGGTCCAGCGCTCGTGACGCAGGTCCAGTGGTCGTGGACGCGTGAGGGTCAATAATGATTTGCTCGAGACGGGTAGGGTCCAGTGCTGATGACATGCAGGGTCCAGTCCTTTGAGATCAGGGCAGTGGTCCAGTGCTGGGTCCAGCGCTGGTGAGCTGCAGGGTCCAGTGCGGATGAAGCAGGGTCCAGTTCTCGAGACATGCAGGGTCCAGTGCTCGAGATCCGTGATCTTTCAGGGTCCAGTGCTCGGTGACGCAGTAGGGTCCAGTGCTGGTGACGCAGGGTCCAGTGCTGAAGACGCAGGGTCCAGTGCTCGAGATGACGGAAGGGTCCAGTGCCGATGAAGTGGTGATGTTCAGGGTCCACGTGCTGATGAAGTGCAGGTCTAGTGCTCGAGACCGCAGGGTCCCAGCTCGGTGCCAGTGACCTTCAGGGTGGAGTGCGTCGGACATGCAGGGTCCAGTGTTGATGATGCGCAGGGTCCAGTGGTCGTGACGCGTATGGTCCGCGGGTGATGACGCGCAAGCGTCCGCGCTCGACAGAAGACAAGTGCGTTGGTGACGCGGAAGGTCCAGTGCGGTCGTTACGCAGGGTCGAAAGCTGGTGACAGGCTGATGAAGTGCTGGTGACTTTTCAGGGTCCGTCCGGTGACGGCAGGGTCCAGTGCTGATGATGCTGGTGTCGCAGTGTCCAGTGCGTTTGTAACGCAGGGTCCAGTGCCCAAGTGGACGTGATGGGTGATGTCGAGAGACCTGCTGTTGACGCGACAGGGCCCAGTGCTGGTGACGCAGGTCCAGGATCGTGATGCAGGAAAAGTGCCGATGACGTAGGGTCCAGTGCACAAGACGGCAGGGTAAAGTGCCTGAGACGCAGGTCATGTGGTGATGACGCAGAGTCCAGTGTTGGAGATGCAGGTCCAGTTGCTGGACCTTCAGGTCCAGTGTTTGAGACGTGCAGGTCCAGTCCGATGACGATACGGTATCCTTCAGGTCCAGTGCTGGTGATGAAGTGCAGGGTCCAGCTCTGATGACGGCAGGGTCCAGTGTTGGTGACCCGCAGGGTCAGCGCTGGAGACGGCAGGGTGGAGTGCATACGACGGGCAGGGTCCAGTACCAAGACGATGCATGGTCCGGTTCTGGGGATGTCCAGTGGGTCCAGTGCCGCTGGTTTGCAGGGTCCAGTGCTGGATGAAGTGCAGGGTCCAGTGCCTGGGCGACGATGTGCAGGGTCCAGTGCTGATTACTTGCAGGGTCCAGCAGGTTTTGACATACAGGGTCCATTGCTCGTGACCCAGGGTCCAGTGCTAGAGACATGCTGGTGACGCAGGCA
Source organism: Huso huso (assembly GCA_036884735.1). Classification (NCBI taxonomy): domain Eukaryota; kingdom Metazoa; phylum Chordata; class Actinopteri; order Acipenseriformes; family Acipenseridae; genus Huso; species Huso huso. The sequence goes on from JAHFZB010000368.1 coordinate 54,378, forward strand.
GGTCCAGTGTTCGGCGATGTGCAGGGTCCAGTGCTCGGGATGTGCAGGGTCCAGCGTTGGTGACCTTCAGGGTCCAGTGCTCGTGACGGCAGGGTCCAGTGCTGATGACGCGGTAGGTCCAGCGTGTTGGTTTCAGGTCCAGGGCTGGTGACTTGCAGGGTCCCAGCGCGTGGTGACGGCAGGGTCCAGTGCTGGTGGACGCAGGGTCCAGTGCTCGAGACGCAGGGTCCAGTGCTCGAGACTTGCCAGTCCAGTGCTGGTGACGTGCAGGGGCCCAGTGCTGGTGACAGGCAGGGTCCAGTGTTCGTGACTTTGCAGGGTCCAGTGCGGGATGCGGCAGGGTCCAGTGTTCAGGATTTGCTGGGTCCAGGGTCCAGTCCGGTAGGGTGAACGCAGGGTCCAGGGTCCGCAGGTTGGTGATGTGCAGGGTCCAGTGCTGGTGATGTCAGGGTCCAGTGCTGATGACCCACAGGGTCCAGTGCTGATGAAGTGCAGGGTCCAGTCCTGATGATGTTCTGCAGGACGTGCAGGGTCCAGGGCTGATGATGTGCAGGGTCCAGTGCTGGTGACGCAGGGTCCAGTGCTGATGATACGCAGGGTCCAGTGCTCGAGACGTTCTGGGACCAGTGCTTGGTGACGTGAAGGGTCCAGTGCTCGGACGCGGGGTGTCAGTGCAGGATGAAGTGTTGGTGACTTTCAGGTCCAGTCCCTGGTGACGCAGGGTCCAGTGTTGATGATGTGCTTTTGACCTTCAGGATCCAGGTGTTGACATGCAGGGTCCAGTGCTGATGACCCCGGGTCAGGGTAAAGTGTTCGAGACGCAGGGTCCAGTCCGGATGACGCGGTTGGTGACCCTTTCAGGGTCCAGTGCTGGTGACGCAGGACCGCGTTACGACGTGCAGGGTCCAGTGCTCGAGACGTGCAGGGTTTAGTGTCGGCACCAGGTTGGTGATCTTCAGGGTCCAGTGCTGCGATGGCAGGTCCAGTGCTGTTGATGTGCAGTTCCAGTGCTGGTGACGCAGTAGGCCCAGTGCACATGACGTGCAGGGTCCAGCGTTGGATGACGTGCAGGCTGGATGTTGATGACCAGGGTCCAGTAAGCGAGGACGCCCAGTGCCGGACGGCAGGCCCAGTGATCGCGGATGTGCAGGGTCCAGCGTTGGTGACGGCAGGCCCAGTGCACAAGACGCAGGTCCATGGTCCAGTGCAAGTGTCATGTAGGGTCCAGTGTTGGTGACGGCAGGGTCCAGTGCTGGTGACGCAGGGTCCAGTGCTCAAGACCTTCAGGGTCCAGTGCAGGTGATGTGCAGGGTCCAGTCCTGATGACGCAGGGCAGTGGTGACCTTGCAGGGTCCAGGGCTGGTGAGGGCAGGGTCCAGTGCTGGAGACCTTCAGGGTCCAGTGCTGGTGATGGCAGGTCCAGTGCTGGATGACGTGCAGGGTCCAGTGCTGATGACGTGCAGGGTCCAGTGCGTTTTGTGACATGCATGGTAGACGCGGCGAAGACGGACGCAGCAGGGTCCAGTGGTCATGAAAATGTCGGGTGCTGATGGTGCTGGAGACGTGCAGGAGTCCAGCGTGCCGGTGATGCAGGGTCCAGTGTTGCTGACCTTCAGGATCCAGTGCGTTTGGAGACGGCAGGTCCAGTGCTGATGACAGTGCTGGTGATGTGAAGGGTCCAGGGCTGATGCAGGGTCCAGTGCTGATGACGCAGGGTCCAGTGTTGATGACGCAGGGTCCAGTGTTGATGACGGGCAGGGTCCAGTGCTCGATGATGCAGGGTCCATTGTTGCTGATGTGCAGGGTCCAGTGTTTCGTGACGGTAAGGTCCAGTGCTCGTGACGCAGGGTCCAGTGCTGGTGACGGCAGGGTCCAGTGCTGGTGACGCAGGGTCCAGTGCTCGCGGTCCGTTGGTCCTGTGCTGAATCCAGGACCAGTGCTGGCGACGACAGGTCCGAAAAGTTGATGACATGCAGGGTCCAGTACTCGGAGGGTCCGCTGGTGACCTTCAGGGTCCAGTGCTTGTGATGCAGGGTTCAGTGATGATGACGTAGGTCCAGGGCCCAGTGCAATTGACGGTCCAGGGTTCAGGGTTGGTGAGATGGCAGGTCTAGTGCAGGTGATGGAAGGGTCCAGTGTTTTGAGATGCAAGGGTCCAGTGCTGAATCGACGGCAGGGTAAAGTGCTCGAGACGGCTTGTCTGGTTCTCGATGTCAAGGGTCCAGTGCTGATGATGTGCAGGGTCCAGTGCTGATGAAGCGCAGGGTCCAGTGCTCGAGACTGGTGACGGGTCCAGTGCTCGGTGACCTGCAGGGTCCAGTGCTCGGGAAATGAAGGGTCCAGTGTTGATGATGTGACCAGTGAGCGCAGCGGTTCAGTGGTGACGTGCAGGTCCAGTGCTCGAGACGCAGGGTCAAGTGCCAGAGACGGAAGGTCCAGTGGTCGCGATGACGGCAGGATGAAGTGCAGACTTTCAGGGTCCAGTCCTGGGGATGGCAGGGTCCAGTGCTGATGTGATTGTCGCAGGGTCCAGTGTTGGTGACGCAGGGTCCAGTGCTCAAGACCGGTGACCTTCAGGGTTCAGTGCTGCTGACATGCAGGGTCCAGTGTCGGAGAGACGGCAGGGTCCAGTCCCGGGATGACGTGCTGGTGACGGCAGGGTCCAGGCTGGTGACGCGTAGGACCTGCGTTGGATGACGCAGAGTCCAGCGCACTCGACTTGCAGGTTTAGTACCGGTGATCGCGGTTGGTGATCTTCAGGTCCAGTGCTGCGTGACGCGCAGGTTCTGCGTTGCTGACAGGCAGGTTCCAGTGCTGGTGACGGTTCCAGCGTACATGACGCAGGGTCCAGTGCTCAAGACGGTTGATGTTCAGGACCAGTGCCGTTGACGCACAGCCCAGTGCGCTGGTGACGCAGGGTCTGTGCGATCGCGGATGCAGGGAAAAGTGCTTTCAGACGTAGGCCCAGTACGCGACGGTCCAGTGGTCATGACGCAGTGTCATGTGCTGATGATCGCATAGTGACGTGCAGAGTCCAGTGCTGGTGATGTGCAGGGTCCAGTGCTGCTGACCTTCAGGGTCCAGTGCCGAGATCGCAGCAGGGTCTAGCGTCTCGCGG
>JAHFZB010000369.1:0-57371 GCA_036884735.1 Huso huso
GTGCTGTTTGGACCCGCTATGGATTACTGGGGGTCCGTGCGCTACCAGATGTGCTAGGACCATTTGTGAGCTGCTAGACCTCCCCGCAGTTCTGGGCCCATGCGCCTGGGGATGTGCTAGGGACCTTGGCAGCCTTTTTGACACCACGGGTCAAGTTAGTCTGCAAGGCAGTACCGGGTGAGGTACCATGTACCATTTGTCGAGCCACTGGGACACTGCGATGCTTCGTGGTCCCTGCGCTGTGGGGAAGGGCCAGGGACCATTTGTGACCTCTGGGACCCCTGCGTGGGTAGTCTGGGCCCAGTTCGCACGCTGTGAATGTGCCAGGAGCACGGCGAGCCTCTGGGACCACGCAAGGGGGGTCTGGGTCCAGTGTGTGCTGGGGATGTGCCAGGGAGCATTTTAGCCTCTGGGACCACGTTGGGGTCTGGGGTCCAGTGTGCGTGCTGGGGATGTGCCAGGGACCATTTGGCGAGCCGCTGGGACTCCGTGAAGTCGCTGGGCTCCGTCTTGAGTCGCTGGGCCCCATGCGTGCATGGGAGGGGCCAGGGGACCATTGGCAGCCAGGCTGGGATTCCATCGCATGTCGCTGGGGTCCCTGTGCGTGCTGGTGAGGTGCCGGGGACAGTTTGGCAAGCCGCCTGGACCCGCGGCGGAGGTGGGAGCCCCCCTTGCTGGGAGGTGCCAGGGACCATTTGGCGAGCCGCTGGGATACCACGCGACGATGTCGCTGTGGTCCTGTGCGTGCTGGTAGGGTGGGGACAGTTCGGCAAGCCGCCTGGACCACACGCGGTCGCGGGGAGCCCCTGCCTTGCTGGGAGGTGCCAGGGACCATTTAGTCAGCTGGGACACCATCGATGTCGCTGGGGCCCTGCGCGCGTACAGTGGTGCCAGGGACAGTTTGGCAAGCCGCGGACCTCGTGGCGTGGTCGCTGGGGCCCATGCAAGTTTTGTGGCCGCCATGGGTTAGTTTGGACTGCTGTGTGACCCCCGCACGGGTCGCAGGGGTCCAGTCGGCGCTTGGGAGGTGCTAGTCTCCATTTGGCGAGCCGTTGGGACACCACCGCAGGGGTCTGGAGCCTGCATGCTGGGGAGGTGCTAGGGACCATTTGGCGGCTTTCCGGACCCGCACGGGATCTGTGGTCTGTGCGCGCGCTTGGCAACGTGGCAGGGACCATTTGGCGAGCAGCGTGACCCCCGCAGAGTCGCTGGAGCCCGTGTGCGCTGTTGATTGCCAGGGACAGTTTGGCATGCCGCTGGGATTCGAAAGCGGGTCGCTGGGCCCAGGACGGATTGGCGAGTCACGCTGGTACCTGATCAAGGGTCCATTGCTGAAGGCTGGGAGGTGCCAGGGACTGTTTAGCGAGCCGCTGGGGAGCAAACGCGAAGCGGGGCCCGTCCGTGCGTGGACGGGGAGGTGCTTAGACCATTGGCACGTCGCCTGGAACCGCGCGGGTCTCTGAGTTCGTGCGCACGCTGGGAGATGCCAGGGACCATTTGGTGCGCGATTGGGACCACGTGCGTGGTCGCTGGGCCCTGTCGCGAGTTGGGGAGGAGCCAGGTACCATTTGGCGAGCCGCTTGAACCCGGCTGGAAGTCGCTGGGGTCCGATGTAGCGCTTGGGATGTGCCATGGACCATTTGGGAATGCGCTTGGGACGCCGCCTGGGTCTCTGGGGCCCGTGTGCGTGCTGGGAGGTGCCAAGGACCATTTGTTGTGACGCTGGGACCTCAAGGTCACTGGGCCCCGTGACGACGCTGCAGAGGTGTCAGGGACCTTTGGCGAGCCGCTGGGCCTCCACGCAGGGTCACTGGGCCCTGTGCACGCGCTGGGAGGTGCCAGGGACCATTTGGTGAGCCTCTGGGACCCCCCGTCGGGGTCTGCAGGCCAAGAGTTCGCGCTACTGGGAGGGGCCTAGGAACACGGCAAGCCGCTGGGAACCCGATCGGTCACTGGGGCATGTGCGAAGCCAGAATGTGCCAGGGAGCATTTGGCGAGCCTCTGGGACGACGCACAGGGTCACTGGGGCTAACTTGATGTTTAGGTGCCAGGGATCATTTGGCAGCAGCTGGGAGGCCGCACGTGGTCCCTGGGCCCCTCGTGTGCTGGTGGAGTTAGGACCACGGTGAGCCTTTGGGGTCCTCCCGGGGTCCCTGGGCCCGTACATGTGCTGGGTGGGTGCCAGGGACCGTTTGGCGAGTCAGACGAACCGCTGGCAGGGTTACATTGGCCCGTGCGCTGCTGGGAGGCCATGACCATTACAGCTGGCCAGGGGCCCGCATGACGTCGCTGGGACCCGTATTGCGTTAAAGGCGGAGGTGCCAGGGACCATTTGGCGTGGCAGCTGGTACCCCGCGCGGGGTCGCTGGTGCCCGTGAGCGTGCTAGGGAGGTGCCAGGGATCATTTGAAACGAGCTGGGACCCCCGCTAGCGGTCGCTGGGCCTGTGCACGTCCTGGGGAGGTGCCAGGGACGTTTGAAGCTGCTGCTGAGGCGGCGGGGTCCTCGCCCAGTGTGCGTGGTTGGGAGGTGCCAGGGACCATTTACAGCCGTTGAGACCCTGCATGGTGTAGCTGGACCCTGTGTGCGTGGTGGGGAGTTGACAGGTATCATTTGGCGAGCCACTGGGTTCCGGTCGAAGTCGCTGGGGCCTGTAATGCGCGCTTAGGGATGTGCCAGGGACCATTGGCGAATGTTTGACCCCGCACGGGGTCGCTGGGACTGTCTTGTGGCTCGGGAGGTGTCAGGATCATTTGGCGAGCAGCTGGGACACCACACGTGGTCGCTGGGTCCTGTGCGCCGTACTGTGGGAGAGGCCAGGGGACCATTTGGCTAACCACTGGAACCCGTCTGGGGTCGCTTGGCCCCGCGCCCGCTTGGGAGGAGCCAGTGACCATTTGGCAAGCCATTGGGACCCATGCACGCGCGCTGGGAGGTGCCAGGGACATTTGGATAGCCTGGGACCCCACACCGGGTCGCCTGGGAATGCGCGCGCTGGGAGGTGCCAGGGACCATTTGGCGAGCGATGGGTCCCCCGCAGGTCGCTGCGGCCCAGTGCGGCGTGCTGGGAGGTGCAACGCACGTTTAGCGAGCAGCTGGGACCCTGTCTTGGAGTTCGCAGGGGTACGTCTTGGGAGGCGCGCAGGTTCGGGTTTGGCCAGCCATTGGGACCTCGTGTGGGTTCGCTAGTATGTGGTGTGGGCTGGGGAGGTGCCAGGGACTATTTGTCGAGCCGCTGGTACCTCTCGCATTGGGTCGTGGTCCCCGTGGAGTGTGCTGGGAGGTGCCAGAATCATTTGGCGAGCCGCTGGGACCCAGCACGGTTCGGTGGGGCGATCGTGTGCTGAGGAGGTGCGAGGAACGTTGGCGATCCCTAGGACCCAGCGATGGGGTCGCTGGGCCCCTTGAGCACGCTGTGAAGTGCCAGGGACCATTTGGTGAGCCGCTGGTGCCCGACAGGGTCCAGGGTCCAGTGTGCATGCTGGGGAGGTGTCAGAGACAGTTTGTCGAGCCGCTGGGACCTCGCGGTCGTGCATTAGTGTCAGTGCACGCACTGGGGAGGTGCCAGGGACCGTTTGGTGATCTGCTGGGAGCCCGGTGGGGGGCTGTTGTGCCGGTGCTTGCGCTGGGGAGGTGCCAGGGACCATTTGGCGAGCCACTGAACCACGCCTGGGGTCGCAGCCCCCCTGGGCGCCCGCTTGGTCGGAGCCAGCGACCATTTGGCAAGCCGTTGGGACCCCGGGCGAAGCTGGGACCCATGCAGCGTGGGAGGGCTAGGGACATTTGGCGAGCCGCTGGGACCCCTGGCGAAGTCCTGCCGCCCGTTTGTGCCATGGAGACGCCGGGGACCGCTTTGGCGAGCTGCTGGGACCCTGGCGTGGTTGCTGGGCCCTGTTAAATGGCGCTGGATAGTGCCAGGAACCATTTGCCGACTGCTGCGACCTGCAAGGGTCGGGAGCCCGTCCGCTTGGGAGGCCGGGACCATTTGGCGAGCCTAGGGACCCTGCACGCGGGTCGTTGAGCCCCTGTCGCGAGCTGGGAGGTGCCGAGGGACAGTTTGGTGAGCTGCTTGGACCCCGTGGACGTCACCGGGGGTCCGTGCACGCGCTGGGATGTCCAGGGACCATTTGTGAGCCGCTAGGACCCCGCGTGGTGTCTCTGGGGCCCATGTGCTTGGGGATGTGCCAGGGACCTTTAGTGTTGTTTGGACACCACGCTGGATCGCTAGTCTGCAGCTGGCTACCGTGTGGTACCATGGACCATTTGTCGAGCCACTGGGACACTAAGTGATGTCGCTGGGGTCCCTCCGCTGTGGGAGGTGCCAGGGACCATTTGCGAGCTGCTAGGACCCTGAGGGTGGTTACTCTGTACTTGTGTGCTGCTGGTAGGAGCCATGGACCATTTGCGAGCCTCTGGTACCCCGCGGGTCACTGGTGCCCGTGGATGCGTTTGGGAGGCGCCAGGGATCATTTGGCGAAAGAAGTGGGACGCCAGACGGGGTCTCCTTGGGGTCCCGTCTTGCACGCTTGGGAGGTGCCAGGGACCATTTGGCGAGCTGCTGGGACCCCCACAAGAGTATCTGGGCCCTGTGCATACCCAGAGGAGGTGCCAGGGACCGCTTGAAGTGCTGCTGACCACGCGGGGTACCTCGCCCAGTGTGCGTGTTGGGAGGTGCCAGGGACCATTTGGCGAGCCGCTGAGACCCCGCATGGTGTAGCTGGGCCCTGTGTGCGTGGTGGGATTTGACAGGTATCATTTGGCGACCACTGGGTTCCGTGCGGTCGCCAACCTGTACCGCGCGCTAAAGGGATGTGCCAGGGACCATTTGGCGAATGCTTGACCCCCTGCACGGGTTGCTGGGACTCATGCGCATGCTCGGGAGGTGTCAGTGTGACCATTTGCGTTAGTTGGGACACCACACACGGTCGCTGGGTCCCGTGGCGCTGCATTGGGAGAGGCCAGGGACCATTTGGCTAACCACTGAACCACGCTGGTCCCCGTGAGTGTGCTGGGGAGGTGCCAGGAATCATTTGGCGGCAGCTGGGGAACCAGCGGTTGGTTGATGGGCCCTTGAGCACGCTTGTGGAAGTGCCAGGGACCATTTGGCGAAGCCGCTTTGGTCCCCGTGACGGGTCGCTGGGGCCCATGCACGTGCTGGGAGGTGCCAGGGACAACTTGGCGGCGCTTGGGACCCAGCGCAGAGTCGCAAGGTCCAGTGTGCATGCTGAGGAGGTGTCAGAGACAGTTTGTCGAGCCGCTGGGACCTCACGCGGTCGCTAGTGTCAGTGCACGCACTGGGGAGGTGCCAGGGACCATTTGGTGAGACACTGGGACCTCGGCGGTAGAACTGGGCCCAGCGACGCTTGGGAGGTGTCAAGGACCTTGGCAAGCTGCTTGAACTGCACGCTGGGTCGCTGGGGCCCTCGGCGGCGCTTGGTAAGGTGCCAGGGAGGATGGCGAGCCGCTAGGACCCCGCTTTGAAGTCGCTGGGGCCCGTGCGCGCTGCTGGGCATGTGTCGGGGACCATTTTCGATCCGCTGGGACCCCACGCGATGTCGCTGGGCCCAAAGCATGCTGGGAGGTGCCAGGACCATTTCGGGCTTAGCTGGGATACGCTTCGATCGCTGAGGCCCGTGAGCGATGTTGCTGGAGAGGTGCCAGGACAGTTTGGCTATCCAATCGGACTCCCGGCAGTGTCTCTGGGGCCTGTGTGTGTGCTGTGGAGGTGCCAGGGATCATTTGGCGAGGCCGCTGGGACCCCTCGCCCGGTCGCTGGGGTCCGTGCGGCGCTCTGGGCATGTGTCAGGGACCATTTGCGATCCGCTGGGACCCACGCGAAAAGTCGCTGGGGCCCCTGCACATGCTGGGGGTGCCAGGGACCATTTCGGAAGCCGTTGGGACTGGGCCGTCGCTGAGGCCCGTGAGCGTGCTGGAGAGGTGCAGGGACAGTTTGGCAAGCTGTTTGACCACTACCTAATTCGCTGGGGTTGTATGACGCTGGGAGGTTCCAGGGACCATTTGGTGACACTGGGACCTCGGCAGCGGGCCTGGGCCTCGCTCTGGGATGTCGGGACCATTTTCGATACGCTTGGCCCCTACGCAGTCGCTGGGGCCAGTGCGCATCCTGGGAGGTGCCAGGGACCATTTGCAAACGCTCGGACCCGCGTTGGGTCTCTGGGGCCCGTGTGCGCGCTGGGAGGTGCCTGGGATCATTTGGCGAGCCGCTGGGACCCACGTGCGTGGTCGCTGGGCCCGTGGCGCGATTGGGGAGGAGCCCAGGTACCATTTACAGCAACTTGAGCTTCCGGAAGTCACTGGGGTCTGTGCGCGCCGCTGGGATGTGCCATGGACCATTTGGGAATCCGCTGGGGCGCCCAAGGGGTCTCTGGGCCCGTGTGTGTGCTGGGAGGTGCCAGTGATCATTTGAGCCGCTGGGACCCCCAGCGGTCGCTGGAGACGTAAGCACCATGGGGAGGTGCCAAGGGACCATTTGTGTGAAAGCTGGGATCTGGGGTCACTGGCCCCGACGCACGCCGCGGAGGTGCCAGGATCATTGGCGCTGGAACCCCGGCAAAGTCGCTGGGCTCTGTGCGCCTGCTGGGTAGGAGCAGGGACCATTTGGCTAACCGGCTGGGACCTCGTGACAGGGGTCGCTGGGATCAGTGGTGCGTGCTGGTGAGGTCCCAGGGACTATTCGACGAGCCGCTGGGACCTTGCGCGAGGTCACTGGAGCCAGGGACCATTTGGCAACCTCTGGGATACTACGCGATGTCGCTGGGGCCCCTGGGCGCATGCTGGTGAGGTGCCAGGGACAGGTTGTAAGCCGCCTGACCACGCGTGGGGATGCTGGGCCCGTATGCACACTGGTGGGGTGTCAGGGGACCTTTTGGCAGGCTGCTGGGACTCCACGCCTGGTCGCTGGGTCCGTGCGCCCGCTTGGGAGGTGCCAGTGACCATTTATGGCTGCTGGGACCCCGCGGTTGCGGCGCTCTCTGCGCTGGCTGGCTAGGAGCTAGGGGACCATTTGGCGAGCCGCTGGGACCTTGCGCGAGAAACACTGAGCACCTCCGCCGCTGGGGAGGTGCCAGGACAATTTGTGATCCGCTGGGACACTGCTTGAAGTCGCTGGGGCCCGTGTAACGTGCTGGGAGGTGCCAGGGACCATTTCGGAAGCTGCTAGGACCCCGCAGAGTCGCAGGGTCCAGTGTGCATGCTGGGAGGTGTCAGAGACAGTTTGTCGAGCCGCTGGGACCGCGTGGGGTCGCTAGTGTCAGTGCACGCACTGGGAGGTGCCAGGGACCGTTTGTGATCTGCTGGGAGCCCGGTGGGCTGCTGGTGCCGGTGCTTTGCGCTGGGAGGTGCCAGGGACCATTTGGCGAGCCACTGAACCACGCCTGGGGTCGCTTGGCCCCGCGCCCACTTGGTCGGAGCCAGCGACCATTTGGCAGGGCCGCTGGGACCCCGGGCGAAGCTGGGATGTATACACGCGCTTGGGAGGTGCCAGGGACATTTTGGCGAGCCGCTGGGACCCCAGGCGAAGTCACTGCCGCCCGTTCTTGTGCTGGAGACGCCAGGGACCATTTGGCGAGCTGCTGGGACCCCACGCTGGTTGCTGGGCCCTGTTCGCGGCGCTGGATAGTGCCAGGAACCATTTGCCGGAGCTGCTGCGACCTGCACAGGGTCGCTGGGGCCTGTGTCCGCGCTTGGGAGGTGCTAGGGACCATTTGGCAGCCCCAGGGACCCTGCACGTGGTCGCTGAGCCCTGTGCGTGAGCTGGGAGGTGCCAGGGACAGTTTGGTGAGTTGTTGACCCCGCGACGCCACCGGGTCCGCGGCACGCCGCTGGGGATGTCAGGGACCATTTGTGAGCCGCTAGGACCCGTTGGTGGTGTCTCTGGGGCCCATGTGCTCTGGGGATGCCAGGGCCTTTTTAAGTTGTTTGGACACCACGCTGGATCGCTGGGGCCCGTGGCTACCGGTGAGGTACCATGACCATTTGTCGAAGAGCCACTGGGACACCAAGTGATGTCGCTGGGGTCCCTCCGCTGTGGGAGGTGCCAGGGACCATTTGCGAGCTGCTAGGACCCCGAGGGTGGTTGCTGTACTCTGCGCGGTGCTGGGTAGGAGCCATGGACCATTTGGCTTAGCCTCTGGTACCCCCGCTGGGTCACTGGTGCCCGTGAGCGTGCTTGGGAGGCGCCAGGATCATTTTTAGCAGCTGGGACGCCAGACGGGGTCTCTGGGTCCCGTGGCGCACGCTTGGGAGGTGCCAGGACCATTTGCGAGCTGCTGGGACCCGCCAATGTCGCTGGCCCTGTGCCCAGAGGAGGTGCCAGGGACCGCTTGAAGTGCTGCTGGGACCACGCTGGGTCCCTCGGCCCAGTGTGTGCTGCTTGGGAGGTGCCAGGGACCATTTGGCGAGCCGCTGAGACCCCGCATGGTGTAGCTGGGCCTGTGTGCGTGGTGGGGATTTGACAGGTATCATTTGGCGAGCCACTGGGTTCGGTGCGCGGTTGCTGGGGCCTGTACGCGCTTAGGGATGTGCCAGGGACCATTTGGCGAATGCTTGGACCCGCCACGGGTCGCTGGGACCATGCGCATACTCGGGAGGTGTCGGTGACCATTTGGCAAGCAGTTGGGACACCACACGTGGTCGCTGGGTCCTGTGCGCAGACTGGGAGAGGCTAGGACCATTTGGCTAACCACTGAACCACGCTGGTCCCCGTGAGTGTGCTGGGAGGTGCCAGGAATCATTTGGCGAGGCGGGGGGGACCCAGCGCTGGTTCGTGGGGCCCTTGAGCACGCTGTGGAAGTGCCAGGGACCATTTGGCGAGCCGCTTGGTCCCCCGCACGGGTCGCTGGGGCCCATGCACGTGCTGGGGAGGTGCCAGGGACAACTTGGCGAGCTTAGGACCCCGCAGAGTCGCAAGGTCCAGTGTGCATGCTGAGGGGGTGTCAGAGACAGTTTGTCGAGCCGCTGGGACCTCGCGTGGGGTCGCTAGTGTCAGTGCACGACTGGGAGGTGCCAGGGACCATTTGGGAGACACTGGGACCTCGTATGGGTAGAACTGCCCCAGCGCACGCTGGGAGGTGTCAAGGACCTTGGCAAGTTGCTTGAACTGCACGCTGGGTCGCTGGGGCCCCGTCGCGGCGCTGGTGCCAGGGGAGCATTTGCGGCAGCTGGGACCCTACCAGCGAAGTCGCTGGGGTCCGTCGCCTCTGGGCATGTGTCAGGGACCATTTAGAACCAGCTGGGATTGCAGCGGTCGCTGGGGCCCGTCTGCGCAACTGGGGGCCAGGGACCATTTTCGGAAGCCGTTGGGACCCTTTCGGTCATGAGGCCGGTGAGCGTGCCAGGACAGTTTGGCAAGCCCGTTTGGACCACTACCTAATTCGCTGGGGTTATTCTTGCAGCTGGGAGATTCAGGGATCATTTGGTGTGACACTGGGACCTCAGCAGCGGGGTGGCAGGCCCCGTCGCCTGAGGAGGTGTCCAGGGACGCACGGCAAGCTGCTTGAACTGCACGCTGGGTCGCCAGCCCGTGGCGTGCGCCAGGTGCCAGGGGATTTTGCGAGCCGCTGGGACCCCGCTTAGTCGCTGGGGCCGATAGGCATGCTGGGGAGGTGCCAGGGACCATCAGCCAATCAATTGGACCCCGCGCGGTGTCTCTGGGGCCTGTGTGTGTGCTGTGAGGTGCCAGGGATCATTTTCTTATGAGCTGCTGGGACCCCCTCGCGAAGTCGCTGGGGTCGTGGGCGTTCTGAGGATGTCAGGGACCATTTGATCCGCTGGGCCCCCACGCGAAATTTGCTGGGCCAGTGCGCACATCCTGGGGAGGTGCCAGGGACCATTTGCAACAGCTCGGACCGGCGTTGGGTCGGGCCCGTGTGCGTGCTGGGAGGTGCCTGGGATCATTTAAGAGCCGCTGGTACCCGCTTGCCCAGAAGTCGCGCTGGTGTCTTGTGGCGCTGAGGATCTGCCTGGGACCGTGGCGAGCCGCTGGGACCCTGTGTAATTACTGGGGCCCGTGCGTGCTAAGTGCCAGTGTCATTTGCAAGCTGCTAGGGCCCAGCGCATGGTTGCTGCGCTCTGTCTTGGCGATGCTGGGTGGAACTAGGGACTATTAGCCGGGGCAGCTGGGACAGCGAGGTCACTGGAGCACCTCCGGCTCGCTGGGGAGGTGCCAGGGACCATTTGTGATCCGGCTGGGACACCGCTTTGAAGTCGCTGGGGCCCGCACGTGCCAGAGGTGCCAGTGACCATTTGCAAGCGTTAGGACCCGCGCATGGTTGCTGGCGCTCTGTGCGCGATGCTGGGTAGGAGCTTAGGGACCGAGGCGCTGGCAACCCACGGGGTCACTGGGGCCCGCACGCGTGCTGGTGAGGTGCCAGGACTGATCGGCAAGCCGCTGGGACCTTGCGCTGAGGGTCACTGGAGCACCTCCGCTCGCTGGGAGGTGCCAGGGACCATTTAGGATCCACTGGGACACCGCTTGAAGTCGCTGGGGCCGGCACGTGCTGGGAGGTGCCAGGGACCATTGCGAGCTGCTAGGACCCCGAGCGCTGGTTGCTGCGCTCTGTGCGTGTGCTGGGTAGGAGCCAGGGAGCATTTGGCGAGCCGCTGATACCACGCGATGTCGCTGGGGCCCCTGTGCGTGCTGGTGAGGTGCCAGGGACAGTTTGGCACGCCACCTGGCCCACGGCGAGGTCGTGGGGAGCCCCTGCCTTGCTGGGGGAGGTGCCAGGGACCATTTGGCGAGCCGCTGGGACACACCACGGGATGTCACTGGGGCCCCTGCGCGTGCTGGTGAAGCCAGGGACAGTTTTGCAAGCCGCCTGACCACGCAGCTGGGTCGCTGGGCCCCAGGCGCACGCTGGTGAGGTGTCAGGGACTTTTTGGCAGTCCGCTGGGACTCCACGCCTGGTCGCTGGGTTCGTCTTGGCTGCTGGGGATGTGCCAGGGACCATTTGCAAGTTGCTAGTACCCCGCTTGAATTCACTGGGGGCCCGCGGCGGGCACTGGGATGCCAGGCACCATTTGTGATCCGCTGGGACCCCCGGCGTGGTTGCTGGGCTCCAGCGCTTGCTGGGTAGGAGCCAGGACCATTTGGCGGTCGCTGGGACCCCTTGACGGGGTCGCTGGCGCCGCGCTGGCGGCTGGTGGGTGCCAGGGACCATTTGGCAAGCCGCTCAGACCCGGCGTTGGGTCTCTGGGGCCCGTGTGCGTGCTTGGGATGTGCCTGGGACCATTTGGTGAGACTCTGGGACTCAGCACGAGGTCGCTGGAGCCCCTGTGCTCTGGGAGGTGCCAGGGACCATTAGCGAGCTGCTGACACCACGCGATGTTACTGGGGCCCGGCGCCGCTGGTAAGGTTGTGGGAGCATTTGTGAGCTGTTAGAACCCTGCTTGACGTCGCTGGGGCCATCTCGCGTGCTGGGAGGTGCCAGGGACCATCTGCCCACCCATTGGACCCGCTAAGTCGCTGGTGCCCGCAGCGCTTCTGGGGAGGTGCCAGGGACCATTTGGCGTCACTCAGACCAGCGTTGGGTCTTGGGCCGGTGTTACGCTGAGGAGGTGCCAGGGATCATTTGGCGAGCCATTGGTACCCCCGGCAGTCGCTGGGGCCCATGCGCCTTCAGGGGATCTGCCAGGGACCATTAGCGAGCCGCTGGGACCCTGTGCGATATCGGTGGTGCCCCGTCTTGGGTATGTGTTAGGGACCATTTGTCGAGCCTCTGGGACCCAGCGTGAGGGTCGCTGGAGCCCCTGTGCTCGCTGGGGAGGTGCCAGGGACTATTTTGGCGAGCCGGGCTGGGACACTACGATGTCGCTGGGGCCGCTGCGGAGGCTGGAGGTGTTAGGGAACTTTTGGCAAGCCGCTTGGACTCCATCTTGGTGTCGCTGGGGCCCGTGGCGTCGCTGGTAAGGTGCCAGGGAGCATTTGCGAGCTTCTAGGACCCGCTTGGCGTCGCGTTGGGGCCATCTGGCGGTGCTGGGGGTGCCAGGGACCATCTGCCCGCAGGTGGACTGACCTCAAGTCGCTGGTGCCCGTCTTGGGAGGTGTGTCAGGGACCTGACAAGCCGTTTGGACTCCACGTGGGGTCGCTGAGACGTGCGCGCTCGATCTGCCGGGGACCATTTGCGAGCGGTGGGACCCTTGCGGGGTCGCTGGGTCCTGGCGCGCATGCTGGTGGTGTGCCAGAGACCATTTGACGAGCCGCTGGTACCCCGCGGCGTGGTCACTGGGGCCCGTGCGATCGCTCGGGAGGTGCCAGTGACCATTTGGCGAGCGCTGGAACCCCGCACTTGCCGCTTGGGGCCAGCACGGTTGGGAGGTACACGGACCATCTGGCGAGCCGCCGGTCCCAGCTGGTTTCGCGCCCATGGGCGCTGGGATGCTAGGATTTATAGCTACTGAACTCCCGCGATATCGCTTGGGGTCCGTGCGCCGCCTGGGGATGTGCTGGGACCATTTTCATCTCGCTAGGACCCTGCCGAAGTCGCTAGCCCGGCGACGGTGGGAGGTGCTAGGACCATAAGCCACCGACCCGGTCTCGCGTGTTGGTGAGGTGCTCGACCATTTGGCGAGGCTCTGGGACCCAGCTGGTCGCTGGAGCCCTGTGCTCGCTGGGGAGGTGCCAGGACTATTTGAGAGCCGCTGACACGCTATGTCGCTGGGGCCCGTGCCTCGCTGGTAAGGTGCCAGGGATTTATGGTTGTTAGACCCGCTTGACGCCGCTAGCTGCTGCTGGGAGTGTTAGGACCATCTGCCCACCCAACTGACCCCGCGCGAAGTCGCTGGTGTCTGCAAGGCCGTCATGATGTGCAGGGACCATTTGCGCAGCCTCTGGGACCACGCCGAAGTCTCTGGGGCCCGTAAGACGCTTGGGAGTGTTAGGACCTTTTGACGTCGTTTGACTCCACGTGGGTCGCTAAATGGCGCCCGGGATCTGGGACCATTTGCGAGCTGCGGTGACCCCGCAGAAGTCTCTCTCGGCCCGCAGCCTCGCCCTGTGGCTGTGCCAGGGAATATTTGGTGATCCGCTGGGACCCGCAGACGGGCCGCTGGCATCCCATTTGCATGCTGGTGAGGTGCCAGGGACCATTCGACGAAGCCGCTGGTACCCTGCGGCGTGGTCACTGGGGCCCGTGGCGATCGTTCGGGAGGTGCCAGGACAGTTTATGAGCCGCTGAACCCCGCACGAAGCCGCTGAGGCCGGGTGCACGTGCTGGGGATGTGCAGGAACATTTGCGAGCCACTGGTACCCCGCGCGATATCGCTGGGGTCCGTGGCGGTAGCTTGGGATGTGCCGGGACCATTTGGCGAGGCTCTGGGACCCTGCGCGAGGTCGATGGGGCTTGTGCAATCAGTGGGGAGGTGCCGGGGACCGTTTAGCGGCCACTGGAACCCAGCAGTCGCTGGGACCCGTGTGCGTTCTGGGAGGTGCCAGGGACCATTTGGCGAGCCGCCGGACAACGCCACAGGTCTCTGGGGCCGATGTGCGTGCTGGGGATGTGCCAGGGGACGATTTTGCGAGCCGGCTGGCCCTGCACCCTGCTGGGCCTCATGTCGCTGGGAGGCCGGGACCATGGCGAGCCGCTGGGACCCGCGCTGTTGGGAGGGCTCGTGCACGGAGGTGTCAGGGGACCATTTGGGATGCTGCTGGGACCCCACTGAAAGTCGCTGGGGCCTGTCTTGGCGTACCAGGGTGCGTTGGGGACCTCACACGGGTTGCTGGGACCGTGGCCTTTCTGGGAGGTGCCAGGGGACCATTTGGTGTGACAGTGAACCCGACGGCGGGTCTTTCTCCTCATGAGCAGCTGGGGAGGTGCCAGGGACCTTTTGGCGAGCGTTTTGAGGACTCCACAGCGGGGTCGCTGGGGCCGATAGTGCTGGTGAGGTGCCAGGGATCATTTGGCGATCCGCTGGTACCCTGCATTAATTGCTGGGGCCCATGCGTGCTTGGGGTGTCTAGGGACCATTTGGGATGCCGCTGGGACCCGGCGGCGACGTCGCTGGGGTCTGTGCGTGCCAGGGTCCATCTGTGGCCAACAATCGGGACCCCATGCAGTGTCTCTGAGGCCGTGTGAGTGCTGGGGAAGTTTGCCAGGGATCATTTGGCGAGCAGCTGGGGAACCCTCGCGAGAAATCGCTGGGGTCGTCTTGGCGCTCTGGGGATGTGCCAGGGACCATTTTAGATCCGCTGGGACCCGCTTAAAGTGGCTGGGGCCGATGCATCTTCTGAGGTGCTGCCAGGGACCATTTGGCAACCTTTCGGACCCGGCGTTGGGTCTCCTGGGGCCGCCCGTGCGCAAACTGGTAAGGTGCCAGGGGAGCATTTCGCGACTACTGAGGACCCCGGCGGCGTCGCGCTGGGGCCATGCGCGTGCTGGGAGGTGCCGGGGACCATCTGCCCACCCAACCTGGACCCTGCACGAAGTCGCTGGTGCCCGTCTTGGCCTCCTGCACCGGTGGCAGGGACATTTGCGACCTCTGGGACCACGCAGAGTCTCGGGCCGATGCGCCCGCGCTGGGGAAGGTGTCCGGGACCTTTGACAAGCCCGTTTGGACTTGCGATGGGGTAGCTGGGGCCGATGGCGGCGCTCGAGGGATCTGCCAGGGACCATTTGCGACCGGTGGGACCCGGCGTAAAGTCTCTCGGGGCCGTGCTTTCGTCCTGTGGCTGTGCCAGGGAATATTTGGCGATCGCTGGGACCCGCGCGGGGCCGCTGGTCCCATTTGCATGCTGGTGGTGCCAGGACCATTCGACGACGCTGGTACCCGCGCGGCGTGGTCACTGGGGCCCGTGGCGATCGTTCGGGAGGTACCAGGGACAGTTTGGCGGGCTGCTGGAACCCCGCGGCCGCTGGGGGGCGGTCTGCGGTTTGGAGGTGCCTGGGACCATCCTGGCGAGCCGCTCGGACCCAGCGGGGTCTCTGGGGCCCATGTGCGTGCTGGGATGCCAGGAACATTTGCGAGCCACTGGGACCCTCTTGTGATATCGCTGGGGTCGTGCGGCTTGGGGTGCAGGGGACCATTTGGCGAGGCTCTGGGACCCTCTTGGCTGAGGTCGATGGGGCTTGTGCAATCAGTGGGGAGGTGCCAGGGACCGTTTGCGAGCCACTGGAACCCCATCAAGTCGCTGGGACCCGTTCAGCGTTTGGGAGGTGCCAGGGACCATTTGGCGAGCCGCCCGGACAATGCGCGAGGGTCTCTGGGGCTGCAGCGTGCTGGGGATGTGCCAGGGACGATTTTAGAGCACAACCTTGGACCCTGCACGAAGTCGCTGGGCCTCATGTCTTTGCGTGCTGGGGGAGGGCCAGGGACCTTTTTTGAGCCGCTTGGACTCCTGGCGGGGGTCGCTGGGGCCTGTCGGCGCTGGTGAGGTGCCAGGGATCATTTGCGATCCGTTGGTACCCATTACATTGTTGCTGGGGCCCATCTTGGCGTGTTTGGGAGGTGTCAGGGACCATTTGG
Organism: Huso huso; assembly: GCA_036884735.1. NCBI lineage: Eukaryota > Metazoa > Chordata > Actinopteri > Acipenseriformes > Acipenseridae > Huso > Huso huso. The sequence continues at coordinate 15,478 of JAHFZB010000369.1, forward strand.
GATGCCGCTTGGGACCCCCGCTTGACGTCGCTGGGGTCTGTCTGCGCCAGGGACCATCTGGTCAGCCAATCGGACTTTGTGCGGGTCTCTGGGGGCCCGAGTGCTTGCTGGGAGGTGCCGGGGACCATTTGGCGAAGCCGCTGGTACCGCCGCTGGTTAAGCTGGGCCACGTGCGCATGCTGAGAGGCCAGGGACCATTTGGCAGCCGCTGCTACCCCGTGGTGTCGCGAGGGCCCCGTGGCGCAGACTGAGGGATGTGCCGGAACCATTCGGCAAGCAGCTGGGATACCACGCGATGTCTTGGGCCCCCTGCGCCGCAGGAGGTGCCAGGGATAGTTTGGCAGTCGCTTGGACCCGCTGAGGAAGGCGCTGGGGTTCGGCGCCCACTAAAGGGGAGATGCCAGGGACCATCAGGCGAGCATTTCGAACCCCGTGGCGGTGTCCCGGGTGCAAGTGTGCATGCTGGGATGTGCCAGGATCATTTGGCGGGACGCTGGGAACCCACGCGATATCGCTGGGGTCGTCGCGGCGCTTGGGATGCTAAGGGACCATTTGGCAGGGCTCTGGGACCCCGCGCGAGGTCGATGTGGCCTGATGCAATCAGTGGGGAGGTGCCAGGGACCATTTGGCGAGCCGCCCGGACAACGCGAGGTCTCTGGGGTCCATGGCAGCTGGGAGGTGCCAGGGACCATCCAACCAATCGGACCCCATGCAGTGTCTCTGAGGCCCGTGGTGGAGTGCTGGGAGGTCTGGATCATTTGGCGAGCCGCTGGGAGCCCTCGCAGTCGCTGGGGTCCGCGGCCTGGGGATGTGCTGAGGGATTTTTCGATCCGCTGGGACCCATTTGGCCCCGGCGCATGCTGGGAGGTGCCAGGGACCATTTGGCAAGCTGGGGACCCGGCGTTGGGTCTCTGGGGGTGTGTCACCTGGGACCATTTTTCTGGGATCATTTGGGAGACTTGGGACCCAGCACGAGGTCGCTGGAGCCCTGTGCTCGCTGGGAGGTGCCAGACCATTTGGGACACCACGCGATGTCGCTGGGGACCGCGGCGCTGATAAGGGCCCGTGTGTGTGTGCTGAGGACCCAGCTACACAGGACCATTGTGGCGAGACTCACTGGGAGTTGCCAGGGCCATAAGCTGGAGCCTGGACCTGTGGGAGGTACAGGGACTATTTGGCTGGGGAACTGCTGGGACCACCAACGCTCAGATGGCGTTGGGTGTCTGGGGACGTGTTTCGCTGGTAGGTGCCGGGGAGCATTTGGCGAGCCGCTGGTTTGCTGGGACCCGGCTGGGGATCGCTGGGACCATCTCGCTGGGACCCTGGGAGTTATCGGTGGTGCCTGCCGCAACTGGACCCAGCGCAATTTGGCGAGCCTCTGGTGCCTGTCGCTGGAGCCCTGGGGGGAGGTGCATGCAGGGACTATTTGGCTTAACCCTGGGACACCGGTGTTGGTGTCTGGGGTAATGGTGCTGGGGAGGTGCCTGGGATCATTTGCTAGCTACTTGGACCCGCTTGACATCGCTGGGGCCATGCACGTGCTGGGGAGGTGCCAGGGACCATTTATGGCTGCTTGGACCCTTGTGGCGCTGGTGGGGATCTTGGCGTGCTGGGGAGGTGGCAGGGACCATCTGCCCAGCCTCTGGGACCCTTGTCGCTGGTGCCCGTCTCTGGGGATGCCAGGGTCAGTTGCGAGCCTCTGGGAGGTGTCAGGGGACTCTGGACCCCGTGCGCCCGTTTGGACTCAGGGACCTTTTGGGGCGTTTGACTCCACGTGGGGTCGTTAGGCAGGCGTCTCGGGGGATCTGCCAGGACCATTGCGAGGCGGGTGGGACCCAGCAGAATGTCCTCGGGCCCGTGCTCGTCCTGTGGATGTGCCAGGGAATATTTGGCGATCGCTGGGACCCTGCTGCGGGTCGCTGGGTCCCATCGCATGCTGGTGAGGTGCCAGAGACCATTTGACGAGCCGCTGGTACCCCGGCGTGGTCACTGGGGCCCGCGATCGCTTGGAGGTGCCCGGGACAGTTTGGCGAAACGCTGGAACCCGCGCGAAACGCTGGGGCGGTGCTTGCGTGCTGCGGAGGTGCCACGGACCATCTGGCGGCGCCTTCGGGACCCAGCGGGGTCTCTGGGGCCCATGTACGTGCTGGGGATGTGCCAGGAACATTTGCGAGCCACTGGGGACCCTGCGCGATATCGCTGGGGTCCGGTGGCTCTGGGATGTGCCAGGGACCATTTTTGATCCGCTGGGACCCTTCCCGGGTCGCTGAGACCCGTGTGCGCATGCTGGGGAGGTGCCAGGGACCATTTGGCAAGCCACTCCGGACCTGGCGTTGGGTCTCTGGGCCTGTGTGCGTGCTGGTGAGGTGCCTCGACCATTTGGCGAGCCTCTGGGACCCAGCGAGTTCGCTGGAGCCCCTGTGCTCGCTGGGGGAGGTGCCAGGACTATTTGGTGAGCAGCTGGGACACCACAATGTCACTGGGGCCCGTGGCTCGCTGGTAAGGTGCCAGGGAGCATTTGCGATCTGCTAAGACCCCGCTTTGACATCGCTGGGGCCATGCGCATGCTGGGAGGTGCTGCCGGGGACCATCTGCCCACCCAACTGGACCCTTGGCTGAGTCTCTGGGGCCTGTAAGCGCTGGGGAGGTGTCAGGGACCTTGGCAAGCAGTTTGGACTACACTTGGGGTCGCTGGGGCTCCTCTTGCGCTCGAGGGGATCTGCCAGGGACCATTTGCAAGCCGGTGGGACCCGTAAGAAAGTCTCTCGGGCCCATGTTCGTCCTGTGGCTGTGCGAGGAATATTTGGAGATCCGCTGGGACCCTGACGGGCCCGTCGCTTCGCTGGTAAGGTGCCAGGGGAGCATTTATAGCTACTAGGACCCCGCTGACGTCGCTGGGGCCATGCACGTGCTGGGAGGTGCCAGGGACCATCTGCCCACCCAATTGGACCCCTTGCTTGAGAAGTCTCTGGGGCCCGTCGCGCACGCTGGGAGGTGTCAGGACCTTTTGACAAGCCGTTTGGACTCCCACGTGGGGTCGCTGGGGCCCGTGGCGGCGTCGGGATCTGCCAGGGACCATTTGCGGCGGTGGGACCCAGCGTAATGTCCCACCGGGCCCGTGCTCGTCCCATGAATGTGGAATATTTGGCGATCGCATGGGACCCCTGCATTAAACTGGGTCCCATGCGCATGCTGGTGAGGTGCCAGAGACCATTCGGCGAGCAGCTGGTACCCGCGGCGTGGTCACTGGGGTCCGTCGCGATCGCTTGGGAGGTGCCAGGGACAGTTTGGCGAACGCTGGAACCCCGCCGCGAAGCAGCTGGGACTGGTGCGTGCTGCGGAGGTGCCACGGACCATCTGGCGAGCCGCTGGGACCCAGCGCGGGGTCTCTGGGGCCCATGTACGTGCTGAAGGATGTGCCAGGGAACATTTGCGAGCCACTGGGACCCTGCGCGCTCCATCAGCTGGGGTCCGTGCGGCGCTCTGGGATGCCAGGGACCATTTTTTGATCCGCTGGGACCCCTTCAAGTCGCTGGGGCCCGTCGCATGCTGGGGAGGTGCCAGGGACCATTTGGCAGCCCACTCGGACCCGGCGTTGGGTCTCTGGGGCCTGTGTGCGTGCTGTGAGGTGCCTCGGACCATTTGGCGAGCCTCTGGGACCCAGCGCGAGTTAGCTGGACCCCCCTGTGCTCGCTGGGAGGTGCCAGGGACTATTTGGTGAGCAGCTGGGACACCACCTTGTAATGTCGCTGGGGCCCGTGCTTTGGCTGGTAAGGTGCCAGGGAGCATTTGCGAGCTGCTAAGACCCCTTGACATCTCGCTTGACAGCCATCACGGCGTGCTGGGAGGTGCCAGACACCATCTGCCCACCAACTGGACCCTCGCGTGAGTCTCTGGGGCCTGTGTGCACGCTTGGGAGGTGTGTCAGGGACCTTTGGCAAGCAGTTTGACTACACGCGGGGTCGCTGGGGCTCCCGCGCTCCCGAGGGATCTGCCGGGGACCATTTTTAGCGGTGGGACCCCGTAAGTCTCTCGGGCCCGTGCTCGTCCTGTGGCTGTGCCAGGGAATATTTGGAGATCCGCTGGGACCCCGCGCAGGGGTGGCGGTCCCATGCGATGCCTGGTGAGGTGCCAGGGGGACCATTCGACGACGCTGGTACCCTCGCGGCGTGGTCACTGGGGCCCGTGCAACGCAGTTGGGAGGTGCCAGGGACAGTTTGGGATGCTGCTGGGACCCCACTTGAAGTCGCTGGGGCCTGTGCCGTGCCAGGGTGCGTTGGGACCTCACACGGGTTGCTGAGGTTCAGGCGCGCACTGGGGAGGTGCTGGGGACCTTGGTGTGACAGTGGAACCCGACGGGGTCTTTGGCCTCATGAGCACGCTGGGGAGGTGCCAGGGACCTTTTGGCGGCCGCAGCGGACTCCACGCGGGGAGCGCCAGAGACCCGTGTGGCGCTGGTGAGGTGCCAGGGATCATTTGGCGATCCGCTGGTACCTGCATTGATTGTTAGGCCCATGCGCGTGCTTGGGAGGTGTCAGGGACCATTTGGGATGCCGCTGGGACCCCGCTTGGCGTCGCTGGGGTCTGTGCGTGCCAGGGACCATCTGGTCAGCTGTGTCGGACTTTTGTGCGGGGTCTCTGGGGCCCGAGTGCTTGCTGGGGGAGGTGCCAGGACCATTTGGCGAGCCGCTGCCCTACCCGTTCGCTGGGCCACGTCGCATGCTGGGGGGCCAGGGACCCCCGCTGCTACCTTGGCGCACTGGGGATGTGCCGAGACCATTCGACACAAGCAGCTGGGATACCTTGTGATGTCTCTGGGCCCCTGCGCTCGCAGAGGTGCCAGAAGATAGTTTGGCAAGCCCGCTTGGACCCGAAATTAGCTGGGGTTAAAATCGCCCACTGGGAGGGTGTGAGGGACCATCAGGCTGACCGCTCGAACCCAGCGGTGTCTTGGGTGCAAGTGTGCATGCTGGGGATGTGCCAGGGATCATTTGGCGGACGCTGGGAACCCTGTGATCGCTGGGGTCGAGGCGGCGCTTGGGATGTGCCAGGGACCATTTGAAACGAGGCCGCTGGGAACCCCTGTGAAGTCGCTGGGGTCACGGGGCGGCGCTCTGGGGATGTGCCAGGGACCATTTCGATCCGCTTGGACCCTTCAAGTCGCTGGGGCCCGTCAAGATGTGGGGGAGGTGCCAGGGACCATTTTGGCAAGCCACTCAGGACGGCGTTGGTCTCTGGGCCCGTGTGCGTGCTGGGGATGTCTGGGACCATTTGGCGAGCCTCTGGGACCAACCTGCAGTGCGCCTGAGCCCTATTGCTCGCTGGGGAGGTGCCAGGGACTATTTGGCAAGCTGCTGGGACACCAGCGATGTCGCTGGGGCCCGTGCGCTCGCTGGTAAGGTGCCAGGGGCGGCTGCGGCTGCTAGGACCCCTTGACGTGACGCCGCTGACCCCCATGCGCGTGCTGAGGGGAGGTGCCAGGGACCATCTGCCCACAACTTGACCCCGGCATGAGTAAGCTGGTGCCTGTCGTGCTCTGGGGATGTGGCAGGGACCATTGCGACCTCTGGGACCCTTGTGAGTCTCTCTGGGGCCCGTCTTGTGGGGAGGTGTCAGGGACCTTTTGGCAAGCCGTTTGGACTACAGCGTGGTCGCTGGGGCCCACTTGCGCTCGCTGGTAAGGTGCCAGGGAGCATTTGCGAAGCTGCTAGGGACCTCGACTGGTCGCTGGGACCCCGTGCACGATGCTGGGGAGGTGCCGAGAGGACCATTTGAAGCTTTTCGGACCCGGCGTTGGGTCTCTGGCGCCTGTGTGCGTGCTGGGGATGTGTCTGGGACCATTTTGGGCGGGACCTCTGGGACCCAGCACGAGGTCGCTGGAGCTATTGCTCGCTGGGAGGTGCCAGGGACTATTTGGCAGCTGCTGGGACACCAGCGATGTCGCTGGGGCCCGTCGCTCGCTGGTAAGGTGCCAGGGAGCATTGCGAGCTGCTGGGACGTAAACTTGACGTCGCTGGGGCCATGCTGGCGTGCTGAGGTGCCAGGGACCATCTGCCCACCCAGCCCCCGGCTTGAGAAGTGGCTGGTGCCTGTCGTGCTCTGGGGATGTGGCAGGGGACCATTCTGAGCCTCTGGGACCACCGGCGGAGTCTCTGGGGCCCGTCTGCACGCTGGGGAGGTGTCAAGGACCTTTTCAGCAAGCCGTTTGGACTAAGCGTGGTCGCTGGGGCCCTTGCGTCGCTGGACTGCCAGGGTGGGCGAGCTATGGGACCCCTCGAGTCGCTGGGGCCTCGTGCGCATGCTGGGCCAGGCCAGGGACCATTGGCAAGCCACTCCGGACCCGGCGTTGGTCTCTCTGGCGCTCGTGCGTGCTGGGGTCTGTGGCTGGGACCAGACCTCTGGGACCCAGCCACGAGGTCGCTGGGCCCCTGCAATCGCTTAGGAGGTGCCAGGGGACTATTTGGCGAGCTGCTGGAACCCCGCGATGTCGCTGGGGCCCGTCTGGGGTAGGTGCCGGGGTGCATTTGGACTGCTAGGACATCGCGTCGCTGGGACAGGCGCGTGCTGGGAGGTGCCACTGGGACCATCTGCCCACCCAACTTGACCTGGGGTCGCTGGTGCCTGTGCGTGCTCTGGGGATGTGGCAGGGGACCATTTGGCAGCCTCTGGGACCACGGCTGGAGTCTCTGGGGCCCGCGGCGCACGCTGGGGAGGTGTCAGGGACCTCGTTTGGACTACACGCGTGGTCGCTGGGGACCCTGCGCTCTCCGGGATCTGCCAGGGGACCATTTGCGAGCGGTGGGACCCCGCAAAGTCTCTCTGGCTCCCCTGTGGCTGTGCCAGGGAATATTCGGGGACCGCTGGTACCCCTGCAATCGCTTAGGAGGTGCCAGGGACAGTTTTGCCGCTGGAACCCCGCCAGCCCGCTGGGGCCTCACGTGCTGGGGATGTGCCAGGAACATTTGGGGCCACTGGGACCCCAGGGGCGATATCGCTGGGGTCCGTGGCGGCGCTGGGATGTGCCAGGGACCATTTGGCGAGGCTCTGGGACCCTCGAGGTCGATGCTCGTGCTCGGAGGGGAGGTGCCAGGGACCGTTTAGCGCCCGGAACCCTGCAGTCTGGGACCGTGTGCGTTCAGGAGGTGCCAGGGACCATTTGGGCCTTGGATGGCGTGCTGGGCCTCATGTGCGTGCTGGGGAGGGCCGGGACCATTTAGAGCCCGCTGGGACTCCGCTCGAGATCCGCTGGGGCCTGTCGTTTGAGGATGTGCCAGGGACCATTGGGCCGCTGGGACCCACCGCTGGGGCCTGTGGCGTGCCAGGGGGGTTGGGACCTCTGCGGTGTTGCTGAGGAGGTGCACTGGGGAGGAACCAGGGGACCATTTGGTGTGACGGTGGAACCCGGCAGAGGGGTCTTTGGCCTCATGAGCACGCTGGGGAGGTGCCAGGGACCTTTGGCAATCCCGCTTGGACTCCGCGTGTGAGATTCGCTGGGGCCCGTCTTGGCCCTTGCCCCAATGCCAGGGATCATTTGGCGATCCGCTGGGACCCTGCATTAAGTTGCTGGGGCCCATCTTGGCGTGCTGGAGGTGTCATGGACCATTTTGGGATGCCGCTGGGACCCGCTTGGCGTCGCTGGGGTCTGTCTTGCGTGCCAGGGGACCATCTGGCCAGCCAATCAGGACTTTGTGCGGGGTCTTTGGGGCAGTGCTTACTGAGGGAGGTGCCAGGAATCATTTGGTGAGCCGCTGGGATCCCTTCGGTGTAGCAGTCATGGGTCAGCGCTGGAGGTGCCAGGGACCATTTGGCGGCCGCTGGGATTGCTGTGGATTCGCTGAGCCACGTGCGTGCTGGGGAGGCCAGGGACCATTTGGCAAGCCGCTGGTTTGTGGCGGCCCCGGGGGCGCACTGCCCAGGGGATGTGCCGGGACCATTCGGCAAGCAGCTGGGGAATTTTTTTTTCCTGCTTGATGTCTCTGGGGCCCCTGCGGCTCGCAGGAGGTGCCAGGGATGGTTGGCAAGCCACTTGGACCCGAGCGAAGTCGCTGGGGTTCGTGCGCCCACTGAGGGGAGGTGCCAGGGACCATCAGGCGAGCAGCTTTAACCCGGCGTGGTGTCTTGGGGCAGAATGTGCATGCTGGGGGATGTGCCAGGGTTCATTTGGCGGGGACTCTGGGAACCCACGCGGGGTCCGCTGGGCCCGTGCATGCGCTGAGGAGGGGCAGGGACCATTTGCGAGCGGTGGAATACCAGCGTGATGTCGCTGGGGCCGTGCGATCGCTGGGGAGGAGCCAGGGACTGTTTGGCGACTGCTGGACGGCTTGGGGTCTCTGGGGCCCGTCGTGTGCTGTGGAGGTGCCAGGGATCATTTGGTGAGCTGTTGGGACCCAGCCGGTTGCTATGGCCCATGCATGTGCTCTTGGAAGTGCCGCGGACCATCTGGCCCGTTGCTGGGACCCAGCGATCGGTCGCTAGACCCGTCTTGAGCTGAGGGAGGTGCCAGGGACCATCTGGCAACCGCTGGGACCGGTGCGGGTCACTGGGCCCGTGCGCGTGCTGGGGAGGGGCCAGTGACCATTTCGAGCTGGTGGGACCCCCGCAAAGTCGCTGGGGCCCGTCTCTTGCGTGCTGAGGATGTGCCATGGAATATTTGGCGAGTCACTGGTACATTGCGTGGTTACTGGGGCCCGCGATGACAGCTTGAGGTGCCAGGGACCGTTTATGAGCTGCTGGAACCCCGACGAAGTCGCTGGGGCTGGTGCGATCGCTTGGGAGGTACCAGGGACCGTTTGGCGACGCTAGAACCCCATACGAAGTCGCTGGGGCCTGTGTGCGTGCTGGGGAGGTGCCGGGGACCATCTGGCGAGATGCTCTGACCCCGCGCTGGGTCTAGGGGCCCATGTGCGCGCTGGGAGGTGCCAGGATCATTTGGCCGAGTTGCTGGGACCGCGCGGGTCGCTAGACCCCGTGCATGCTGGGGGAGGTGCCAGGGACCATCTGGCAAGCCGCTGGGACCGGCGGGGTCACTGGGTCCCGTCTTGCGGCCAGGGGAGGGCCAGTGACCATTTCTTGACCCGGTGGGACCCGCGAAAGTCGCTGGGGCCATGCGCATGCTGGGAGGTGCCAGGGACCATCTGGCAGATGCTCCGACCCGCGCTGGGTCTCTGGGGCCCGTGTGCGTGCTGGGAGGTGCCGAGGGATCATTTGGCGAAGTTGCTGGGGAGCCAGCGCGGTCGCTGGGCCCTTGGTGGCGCAGCGCTGGGAGGGCCAGTGACCATTTGGGTGGGGTGGGACCCCGCGCAAGAAGTCACTCAGGCCCGATGCGGCGTAGGGGATGTGCCATGGAATATTTGGCAAACGCTCGGACGCGCGTATGGGTCTCTAAATAAATTGTGCTGGGGAGCTGCTGCCAGGGACCATTTGGCAAACCGCTGGGAAACCACACGATGTCGGCTGGGGCCCCCTGTGCTCGCTGGGGAGGTGCCGGGACCATTTGGCGAGCTGCTTAGACTCCCGCGCGATGTCGCTCGGGCCCTTGGCGTGCTGCTGAGGTGCCAGGAGACAATTTTGGCAATCGCTTGGACCTTGGGCGGTCGCTGGGGTTCGCCCTTGGGAGGTGCAGGGGACCATTTGGTGGGACCTTGGGCGGGGAGTCGCTGAGCCCTGTTGCACACACTTTGGACGTGCCAGGACCTTTTGGTGAGCCGCTGGGACCCCGCGTGGGGTTGCTGGGCCCCGTGCGTGCGCTGGGGATGTGCCAGGGACCATTTGCGAGGCGCTGGGACCCTTGGCGAGGTCGCTAGGGTCTGTAATGCGTGCTGGGGATGTGCCAGGGACCATTTTTGCGAGCGCTGGAACCCCGCATAAGTTGCTGGGGCCCGTGCGCGTTCTGGGAATGTGCCAGGGACCGTTTGGCGAGCCGCTCGGACAACGCGCTGCGTCTCTGGGGCCCGTGTGCGTGCTGGGGATGTGCCAGGGACCTTTTGGCGATCCGCTGTGACCCAGGCGAAGTCGCTGGCCCCGTCTTGGCGTTTGGGAGGGGCCAGGGACCATTTCGGAAGCCGCTGGGACCCCGCGCGAATTCGCTGAGGCCCGTGAGCGTGCTGGGGAGGTGCCAGGGACAGTTTGGCAAGCCATTTGGACCACTACCTAATTCACTGGGGTTATTAGCACGCTGGGAGGTTACAGGGACCATTTGGTGTGGACGCTGGGACTTCAGGGGGTAGCTGGGGCCCATGCATGCGCTGGGATCTGCCAGGGACCATTTACGAGCCGCTGGGACCCTGTGCGACATCGGTGGTGCCCGTGCGCGTGCTGGGGATGTGCCAGGGACCATTTGGCGAGCCTCTGGGACCCAGCGTGAGAGGTCGCTGGAGCCCCTGTGCTCGCTGGGAGGTGCCAGGACTATTTGGCGAAGCCGCTGGGACACGCTTGATGTCGCTGGGGCAGGCTTTGCTGTACTGGAGAGGTGCCAGGGACAGTCTGGCAAGCTGCTTGGACCACTACCGAATTCGCTGGTGTTCGTGCGCGTGCTGGGGAGGTGCCAGGGACCATCTGCCCACCCAATTGGACCCAGCCTTGAAGTCCCTGGTGCCCCATGCGCCTGGGGATGTGGCAGGGGACCATTTGCGAGCCTCTGAGACCACGCTGAAGTCTCTGGGGCCCGTAAGACACTGGGAGGTGTCAGGGACCTTTTGGCAAGCCGTTTGGACTCCACCCCACGCTGGGGCCCGTCTTGGGCTCCGGGTGAGGTGCCAGGGACCATTCGAGAAGCCGCTGGTACCCTGCGCGTGGTGGGGAGGTGCCACAGACCATCTGGTGAGCTGCTCGGACCCAGCTGGGGTCTCTGGGCCCATGTACGTGCTGGGGGTGTGCCAGGGAACATTTGCGAGAAACTGGGACACCTTAGCGATATCGCTGGGGTCCGTGCGAGCGCTTGGGATGTGCCAGGACCATTTGGCGAGGCTCTGGGACCCTCACAGGTCGATGGGGCTCGCGGCGATCGGGTGGGGAGGTGCCAGGGACCGTTTGCGAGCCACTGGAACCCCGTGAAGTCGCTGGGGCCTGTGTGCGTGCTGGGGATGTGCCAGGACGATTTTATGAGCGCTTTGGACCCTGCACTAAGTCGCTGGGCCTCATGTGCGTGCTGGGGAGGGGCCAGGGACCATTTGGCGGCCGCTGGGACCCTGCGTTGTTGCCTGGGCCGTGCGGCAAGACTGGGAGGTGTCAGGGACCATTTGAGATGCTGCTGGGACCCCGCTCAAGTCGCTGGGGCCCGTGCGGTGCTGCTGGGATGTGCCTAGGACCATTGCTGAGCCGCTAGGACCCCATTTGAAGTCGCTGGGTCCTGTGCGGCGTGCCAGGGTGCGTTGGGACCTCACACGGGTCGCTGGGGTTCGTGTGCGCACTGGGAGGTGCCAGGGACCATTTGGTGTGACGGTGGAACCCGACGCGGGGTCTTTGGCCTCATGAGCACGCTGGGAGGTGCCAGGGACCTTTGGCAAGCCGCTTGGACTCCACGCTGGGTTGCTGGGGCCTCAGCGTGGCGCTGGTGAGGTGCCAGGGATCATTTACGATCCGCTGGGACCCTGCATTAAGTTGCTGGGGCCCATGCGCGTGCTTGGGAGGTGTCAGGGACCATTTGGGATGCCGCTGGGACCCCGCTTGAAGTCGCTGGGGCCTGTGCGTGTGCCAGGGACCATCTGGCCAGCCAGTCGGACTTTGTGCGGGTCTCTGGGGCCCGGAGTGCTTGCTGGGAGGTGCCAGGAATCATTTGGCAAGCCGCTGGTACCCCTGCAGGTAAACAAGAGAGCCCCTGCGCAAGACTGGGGATGTGCCGGGACCATCTGCAAGCAGCTGGGACACCACGTGATGTCTTGGGCCCCCGCGCTTGCAGGAGGTGCCAGGGATAGTTTGGCAAGCCGCTTGGACCACACGCCAAGTCACTGGGGTTCGGTAGCCCACTGGGGAGGTGCCAGGGACCATCAGGCGAGCCGCTGGGAACCCACGCTGGGTCGCTGGGCCCCTGCATGCGCTTGGGGGGCCAGGGACCATTTGCGAGCCGGTGGATACCGCGGATGTCGGCTGGGGCCCAGGCGATCGCTGGGGAGGAGCCAGGGACTGTTTGGCGAAGTTGCTGGACCGCGGGGTCTCTGGGGCCCGCGTGTGTGCTGTGGAGGTGCCAGGGATCATTTGGTGAGCTGTTGGGACCCCGCTGGTTGCTGTGGCCCATGCATGTGCTGCGCGGAAGTGCCCACGGACCATCTGGGCGAGTTGCTGGGACCCGCCGGGTCGCAGCGCGGCTTGCCAGATGGTCCCTAACACCTCCTCAGCGGCACGGGTCTAGCGACCGGTAGCAGGGGTCTCAGCAACCGCAAATGATCTTGGCATTTCCCCAGCGCCGCACATGGGGTCGCTAGACCCGGCGCGCTGGGAGGTGCCAGGGACCATCTGGCGAGCCGCTGGGACCCGGTGCGGGGTCACTGGGCCCCGTGCGCGTGCTGAGGAGGGCCAGTGACCATTAAGAACATAAGAACATGAAGAAAGTTTACAAACGAGAGGAGGCCATTCAGCCCATCTTGCTCGTTTGGTTGTTAGTAGCTTATTGATCCCAGAATCTCATCAAGCAGCTTCTTGAAGGATCCCAGGGTGTCAGCTTCAACAACATTACTGGGAGTTGGTTCCAGACCACAATTTTCTGTGTAAAAAGTGCCTCCTATTTTCTGTTCTGAATGCCCCTTTATCTAATCTCCATTTATGACCCCTGGTCCTTTTTTTTTCTTTTTTCAAGTCAAAGAAGTCCCCCGGTTGACATTGTCTATACCTTTAGGATTTTGAATGTTTGAATCAGATCGCCAAGGTAGTCTTCTTTGTTCAAGACTGAATAGATTCAATTCTTTTAGCCTGTCTGCATAACGACATGCCTTTTTAAACCCGGATAATTCTGGTTGCTTCTTTGCACTCTTTCTAGAGCAGCAATATCCTTTTGTAACGAGGTGACCAGAACTGAACACAATATTCTAGGTGAGGTCTTACTAATGCATTGTAGAGTTTTAACATTACTTCCCTTGATTTAAATTCAACACTTCTCACAATATATCCAAGCATCTTGTTAGCCTTTTTATAGCTTCCCCACATTGTCTAGATGAAGACATTTTCTGAGTCAACATAAACTCCTAGGTCTTTTTCATAGTTCCCTTCTTCAATTTCACTATCTCCCATATGATATTTATAATGAACATTTTATTGCCCATGCAATACTTTACACTTTCTCTATTAAATTTCATTTGCCATGTGTCTGCCCAATTTTGAATGCGGTCTAGATCATTTTGAATGACCTTTGCTGCTTCAACAGTGTCTGCCACTCCTCCTATTTTTGTGTCGTCTGCAAATTTAACGAGTTTGCTTACTATATCAGAGTCTAAATCATTAATGTAGATTAGGAATAGCAGAGGACCTAATACTGATCCCTGTGGTACACCACTGGTTACCTCACTCCATTTTCGAGGTTTCTCCTCTAATCAGTACTTTCTGTTTTCTACCTGTTAACCACTCCCTAATCCATGTGCATGCATTTCCTTGAATCCCTACCGCGCTCAGTTTGAGAATTAATCTTTATGCGGGACTTTGTCAAAAGCTTTCTGAAATCTAACAGACCATGTCGTATGCTTTGCAGTTGTCCATTTTCAATGTTGCATCCTCAAAAAAAAGTCAAGTAGGTTAGTTAGACATGATCCCTTTCCTAAAACCATGCTGGCTGTCACCCAGGATATTGTTACCATATAGGTAATTTTCCATTTTGGATCTTATTATGTTTCCATAAGTTTACATATAATAGAAGTCAGGCTTATTGGTCTGTAGTTACCTGGTTCAGTTTTTCTCCTTTTTGTGGATCGGTATTACGTTTGCTATTTTCCAGTCTGTCGGTACAACCCCTGTGTCAAGAGACTGTTGCATGATCTTGGTTAGCGGCTTGTAAATAACTTCTTTCATTTCTTTGAGTACTATTGGGAGGATCTCATCCGCCCAGGGGATTTGTTTATTTTAAGAGCTCCCTAGTCCCTTTAACACTTCTGCCTCTGTTATGCTAAAGTTATTTAAAACTGGATAGGAACAGGTCGACATGGGGCATGTTGTCGTGTCCTCCTTTGTAAAATCTGTGAAAAGTAATCATTTAATATATTTGCTATTTTTTTTTTCTTCATCTATGATTTTGCCATTTGTGTCTCTTAGACATTTAACCTCCTCTTTGAATGTTCTCTTTGTTGTTATAATATTGGAAAAACATTTTGGAATTGGTTTTAGCCCCTTAGCAATATTGATTTTATCTCTCTCTTGGCCTTTCTAACTTCCTTTTTGACTTGTGTTTGCAGTTCCAAGTACTCTTTCTGTGTGCTTTGTTTTTGGTCCTTTAAACGCTCTGTAAAGTGCCTTTTTTCGCTGAATATTTTTTTTTAATTGATCTATTAAACCATTTTGCCATTTTGTTTTAGATTTAGATTTGTCTACTTTTGGGATGTAATTGTTTTTGTGCCTCTAGTACTACATTTTTAAAAAGACAGCCACCCTTTTTCTGTGGATGTTTTTCTATTTTACTCCAATCTACTTCTGTTAGTCTCCTGCTTTCATACCTTTCATAGTTTGCTTTTCTAAATTGTAAACCTTAGCTTTAGTCATTACTTTTGGGGTTTTTAAAGATATTTCAAATAGAGACCATGTTGTGGTCTGAGTTTGCCAATGGCTCTCTGACCTCTGTTTTAGTTATTCTGTCTTCATTATTTGAAAAGACTAAATCAAGGCATGCCTCCCCTCTAGTCGGTGCCTTGACAAATTGCGTTAGGAAGCAGTCATTTGTCATTTCCACCATTTCAATTTCGTCCGTCGTGCCCCCATTGGGTTTTCCCATTTATATGGGGGAAGTTGAAACCCCCATTAGTATGGCTTCTCCTTTTCTACACGCATTTCTAATGTCATTGTACAACAGATTATTTTGCTCAGCGTCTGAATTTGGCGGTCTATAGCATGCTCCTATTATTATGCCCTTGAATTTGTGTCCATTATTCTGACCCATATTGATTCTGCATTGTTTTTTTGTCCTGATTTAACACCTGGGCTTCAAGGCTATTTTTATGTATAGCTACCCCCTCCGCCTCTTCTGTCCTGCCTGTCTTTCCTATACAGTGTGTACCCACTGATATTATATTCGTCTCCATCACTCCCTCAGACAACCAAGTTTCTGTAACACCTATCACATCGTAGTTACTTGTTAGTGCAGTAGCTTCAAGTTCTAACATTTTGTTTCTGAGACTTCTAGCATTAAGATAAATACATTTAATAGTGGTCTTACCTGAGTTGTTGCCCTTGTTTTGATGTAGTCTCCTCTGTTTTTTTGTTTTCCCCTTCCTTTCTAGTTTAAATGCTTCTGTACCGCCTGAAGGATCCTTTCTCCGAAGTAGATTGGTTCCCTTTCTGTTTAAGTGCAGTCCGTCCCACCTGTATAGATAGTCCTTGTTGTAGAAAGTGCTCCAGTGTTCAAGAAAGGTGAAGCCTTCCTGTGTGCACCATGATTTCAGCCATGCATTTTGATTTTGTATTTCCAGCTGTCCATATAGAACAAGAACATAAGAAAGTTTACAAACAGAGAGGCCATTCAGCCCATCTTGCTCGCTTGGTTGTTAGTAGCTTATTGATCCCAGAATCTCATCAAGCAGCTTCTTGAAGGATCCAGGGGTGTCAGCTTCAACAACATTACTGGGGAGTTGGTTCCAGACCCTCACAATTCTCTGTGTAAAAGTGCCTCCTATTTTCTGTTCTGAATGCCCCTTTATCTAATCTCCATTTATGACCCTTTTTTTTTTTTTTTTCAAGTCAAAGAAGTCCCCTGGTTGACATTGTCTATACCTTTTTTAGGATTTGAATGTTTGAATCAGATCGCTGCGTAGTCTTCTTTGTTCAAGACTGAATAGATTCAATTCTTTTAACCTGTCTGCATGATATGCCTTTTTAAACCCGGGATAATTCTGGTTGCTTTCTTTGCACTCTTTCTAGAGCAGCAATATCCTTTTTGTAACGAGGTGACCAGAACTGAACACAATATTCTAGGTGAGGTCTTACTAATGCATTGTAGAGTTTTAACATTACTTCCCTTGATTTAAATTCAACACTTCTCACAATATATCCAAGCATCTTGTTAGCCTTTTATAGCTTCCCACATTGTCTAGATGAAGACATTTCTGAGTCAACATAAACCCTAGGTCTTTTTTCATAGTTCCTTCTTCAATTTCACTATCTCCCATATGATATTTATAATGAACATTTTTATTGCCCGCATGCAATACTTTTTACACTTTTCTCTATTAAATTTGCCATGTGTCTGCCCAATTTTGAATGCGGTCTAGATCATTTTGAATGACCTTTGCTGCTTCAACAGTGTCTGCCACTCCTCCTATTTTGTGTCGTCTGCAAATTTAACAGTTTGCTTCTATCAGATTTCATTAATGTAGATTGAATAGCAGAGGAAATACTGATCCCTAATGGTAGGTTTACTGTTTCCATTTCGAGGTTTCTCCTCTAATCAGTACTTTCTGTTTTTCTACCTGTTAGCTTCCTCCCTAATCACCATGCATTTCCTTGAATCCCCTACCGTTCAGTTTGAGAATTAATTGGACTTTGTCAAAAGCTTTCTGGAAATCTAAATATGTCGGCTTTGCAGTTGTCCATTTCAATGTTGCATCCTAAAAGTCAAGTTTGACATGATCTCCTTTCTAAAACCATGCTGGCTGTCACCCAGGATATTGTTTACCATATAGGTAATTTTCCATTTTGGATCTTATTATAGTTTCATAAGTTTACATATAATAGAAGTCAGGCTTATTGGTCTGTAGTTACCTGGTTCCAGTTTTTGTCTCTTTTGTGGATCGGTATTACGTTTGCTATTTTCCAGTCCATCGGTACAACCCTGTGTCAAGAGACTGTTGCATGATCTTGGTTAGCGGCTTGTAAAGAACTTCTTTTCATTTCTTTGAGTACTATTGGGAGGATCTCATCCGCCCAGGGATTTGTTTATTTTAAGAGCTCCTAGTCCCTTTAACACTTCTGCCTCTGTTATGCTAAAGTTATTTAAAACTGGATAGGAACAGGGTCGACATGTGGGGCATGTTGTCCGTGTCCTTTGTAAAATCTGTAGTAATCATTTAATATATTTGCTTTTTTTTTCTTCATCTATGATTTTGCCATTTGTGTCTCTTAGACATTTAACCTCCTCTTTGAATGTTCTCTTTGCTGTTATAATATTGGAAAAACATTTTTTGGAATTGGTTTTAGCCCCTTAGCAATATTGATTTCTCTCTCTCTTGGCTTTCTAACTTCCTTTTTGACTTGTGTTTGCAGTTCCAAGTACTCTTTTCTGTGTGCTTTGTTTTTGGTCCCTTTTAAACGCTCTGTAAGTGCCTTTTTTCGCTGAATATTTTTTTTAATTGATCTATTAAACCATTTTGGCCATTTTGTTTTAGATTTAGATTTGTCTAACTTTTTTTGGGATGTAATTGTTTTGTGCCTCTAGTACTACATTTTAAAAGACAGCCACCCTTTTTCTGTGGATGTTTTCTCTATTTTACTCCAATCTACTTCTGTTAGTCTCCGTTTCATACCTTCATAGTTTGCTTTTCTAAAATTGTAAACCTTAGCTTTAGTCATTACTTTTGGGGTTTTAAAGATATTTCAAATGAGACCATATTTGGTCTGAGTTTGCCAATGGCTCTCTGACCTCTGTTTTAGTTATTCTGTCTTCATTATTTGAAAAGACTAAATCAAGGCATGCTCCCCTCTAGTCGGTGCCTTGACAAAATTGCGTTAAGGAAGCAGTCATTTGTCATTTCCACCATTTCAATTTCGTCCGTGCCCCCCATTGGGTTTTCCCATTTTATATGGGGAAGTTGAAATCCCCCATTAGTATGGCTTCTCCTTTTCTACCATTTCTAATGTCATTGTACAACAGATTATTTTGCTCAGCGCCTGAATTTGGCGGTCTATAGCATGCTCTATTATTATGCCCTTTGAATTTGTGTCCATTATTCTGACCCATATTGATTCTGCATTGTTTTTTTGTCCTGATTTAACACCTGGGCTTCAAGGCTATTTCTTATGTATGCGCCTTTACCCCTCCGCCTCTTCTGTCCTGCCTGTCTTTCCTATACAGTGTGTACCCACTGATATTATATTCGATCTCCATCACTCTCAGACAACCAAGTTTCTGTAACACCTATCACATCGTAGTTACTTGTTAGTGCAGTAGCTTCCAAGTTCTAACATTTTTGTTTCTGAGACTTCTAGCATTAAGATAAATACATTTAATAGTGGTCTTACCTGAGTTGTTGCCCTTGTTTTTGATGTAGTCTCCTTCTGTTTTTTTGTTTTCTCCCCTTCCTTTCTAGTTTAAATGCTTCTGTACCGCCTGAAGGATCCTTTCTCCGAATAGATTGGTTCCCCTTTCTGTTTAAGTGCAGTCCGTCCCACCTGTATAGATAGTCCTTGTTGTAAAGAAAAGTGCTCCAGTGTTCAAGAAAGGTGAAGCCTTCCTGTGTGCACCATGATTTCAGCCATGCATTTTGATTTTGTATTTCCAGCTGTCCATATAAGAACATAAGAACATAAGAAAGTTTACAAACGAGAGGAGGCCATTCAGCCCATCTTGCTCGTTTGGTTGTTAATAGCTTATTGATCCCAGAATCTCATCAAGCAGCTTCTTTGAAGGATCCCAGGGTGTCAGCCAACAACATTACTGGGAGTTGGTTCCAGACCCTCACAATTCTCTGTAAAAAGTGCCTCCTATTTTCTGTTCTGAATGCCCCTTTATCTAATCTCATTTATGACCCTGGTCCTTTTTCTTTTCAAGTCAAAGAATCCCCCGGGTTGACATTGTCTATACCTTTTAGGGATTTTGAATGTTTGAATCAGATCGCCAGCGTAGTCTTTTTTGTTCAAGACTGAATAGATTCAATTCTTTTAGCCTGTCTGCATAATGCATATGCCTTTTAAACCGGGATAATTCTGGTTGCTCTTCTTTGCACTCTTTTCTAGAGCAGCAATATCCTTTTTTGTAACGAGGTGACCAGAACTGAACACAATATTCTAGGTGAGATCTTACTAATGCATTGTAGAGTTTTAACATTACTTCCCTTGATTTAAATTCAACACTTCTCAATATATCCAAGCATCTTGTTAGCCTTTTTTTATAAGCTTCCCACATTGTCTAGATGAAGACATTTCTGAGTCTTATAAACTCCTAGGTCTTTTTCATAGTTCCCTTCTTCAATTTCACTATCTCCCATATGATATTTATAATGAACATTTTGTGCCCGCATGCAATACTTTACACTTTTCTCTATTAAATTTCATTTTGCCATGTGTCTGCCCAATTTTGAATGCGGGTCTAGATCATTTTGAATGACCTTTGCTGCTTCAACAGTGTCTGCCACTCCTCCCTATTTTTTGTGTCGTCTGCAAATTTAATCGAGTTTGCTTACTATATCAGAGTCTAAATCATTAATGTAGATTAGGAATAGCAGAGGACCTATTACTGATCCCTGTGGTACACCACTGGTTACCTCCCTCCATTTGGGGTTTCTCCCTCTAATCAGTACTTTCTGTTTTTCTACCTGTTAACCCACTCCCTAATCCATGTGCATGCATTTCCTTGAATCCCTACCATGTTCAGTTTGAGAATTAATCTTTATGCGGGACTTTGTCAAAAGCTTTTTGAAATCTAAATAGACCATGTCGTATGCTTTGCAGTTGTCCATTTTTCAATGTTGCATCCTCGAAAAAAAAGTCAAGTAGGTTAGTTAGACATGATCTCCCTTTCCTAAAACCATGCTGGCTGTCACCCAGGATATTGTTACCATATAGGTAATTTTCCATTTTGATCTTATTATAGATTTCCATAAGTTTACATATAATAAGTCAGGCTTATTGGTCTGTAGTTACCTGGTTCAGTTTTGTCTCCTTTTTGTGGATCGGGTATTACGTTTGCTATTTTCCAGTCCATCGTACAACCCTGTGTCAAGAGACTGTTGCATGATCTTGGTTAGCGGTTTAAAAGAACTTCTTTCATTTCTTTGAGTACTATTGGGAGGATCTCATCCGGCCCAGGGGATTTGTTTATTTTAAGAGCTCCTAGTCCCTTTAACACTTCTGCCTCTGTTATGCTAAAGTTATTTAAAACTGGATAGGAACAGGTCGACATGTGGGGCATGTTGTCCGTGTCCTCCTTTGTAAAATCTGTGAAAAGTAATCATTTAATATATTTGCTATTTTTTTTTCTTCATCTATGATTTTTGCCATTTTGTCTCTTAGACATTTAACCTCCTCTTTGAATGTTCTCTTGCTGTTATAATATTGGAAAAACATTTTGGAATTGGTTTTAGCCCCTTAGCAATATTGATTTCTATCTCTCTCTTGGCCTTTCTAACTTCCTTTTTTTGACTTGTGTTTGCAGTTCCAAGTACTCTTTCTGTGTGCTTTGTTTTTTGGTCCCTTTTAAACGCTCTGTAAAGTGCCTTTTTTTCGCTGAATATTTTTTTTTAATTGATCTATTAAACCATTTTGGCCATTTTGTTTTAGATTTAGATTTGTCTACTTTTGGGATGTAATTGTTTTGTGCCTCTAGTACTACATTTTAAAAGACAGCCACCCTTTTTCTGTGGATGTTTTCTCCTATTTTACTCCAATCTACTTCTGTTAGTCTCCGTTTCATACCTTCATAGTTTGCTTTTCTAAAATTGTAAACCTTAGCTTTAGTCATTACTTTTGGGGTTTTAAAATATTTCAAATGAGACCATGTTGTGGTCTGAGTTTGCCAATGGCTCTCTGACCTCTGTTTTAGTTATTCTGTCTTCATTATTTGAAAAGACTAAATCAAGGCATGCCTCCCCTCTAGTCGGTGCCTTGACAAATTGCGTTAGGAAGCAGTCATTTGTCATTTCCACCATTTCAATTTAGTCCGGTCGGGCCTCTATCGGGTTTTCCCATTTATACAGGGGGAAGTTGAAATCCCCATTAGTATGGCTTCTCCTTTTTACACGCATTTTTAATGTCATTGTACAACAGATTATTTTGCTCAGCGTCTGAATTTGGCGGTCTATAGCATGCTATTATTATGCCCTTTGAATTTGTGTCCATTATTCTGACCCATATTGATTCTGCATTTTTTTTCTTTTGTCCTGATTTAACACCTGGGCTCAAGGCTATTTCTTATGTATAGCACCCCCTCCGGGCCTCTTCTGTCCTGCCTGTCTTTCCTATACAGTGTGTACCCACTGATATTATATTCGTCTCCATCACTCTCAGACAACCAAGTTTCTGTAACACCTATCACACTGTAGTTACTTGTTAGTGCAGTAGCTTCAAGTTCTAACATTTTTTGTTTCTGAGACTTCTAGCATTAAGATAAATACATTTAATAGTGGTCTTACCTGAGTTGTTGCCCTTGTTTTGATGTAGTCTCCCTTCTGTTTTTTGTTTCCCCCCTTCCTTTTCTAGTTTAAATGCTTCTGTACGCCTGGAAGGATCCTTTCTCCGAGTAGATTGGTTCCCTTTCTGTTTAAGTGCAGTCCGTCCCACCTGTATAGATAGTCCTTGTTGCCAGAAAAAGTGCTCCAATGTTCCAAGAAAGGTGAAGCCTTCCTGTGTGCACCATGATTTCAGCCATGCATTTTGATTTTGTATTTCCAGCTGTCCATATGGTCCTTTGCAAGGCGCCCGGCAGTATCCCAGAAAATACCACAGTTTTGGTCTTATCTTTTAATTTTCCTTCTAGCTCTCTGAATTTGTTCTGCAGGGATCTTGGCCTGTCTCTTCCAATGTTGTTTGTACCAATGGACGACTACTACCGGTCATCTCAGTTCGTTCTAGGAGCCTGTCCCACGTTCTCCGTGGATGTGCTTGACAGAGGCTCCTGGAAGGCACACACTGTTGTAGTAAGGGGTCCAAACTGCGAACTGAACTTGCTGTGTTTTCTCAGTATGGAGTCCCCAACAATCATGACCTCCCTTCTTTTTTTGCTGGCTGGTCAGCACTGTTTATAGGGTCCTGGGTGTTG
Organism: Huso huso; assembly: GCA_036884735.1. NCBI lineage: Eukaryota > Metazoa > Chordata > Actinopteri > Acipenseriformes > Acipenseridae > Huso > Huso huso. Next base: position 37,574 of record JAHFZB010000369.1, read on the forward strand.
CTTTGTTTCTTTCATTCTCTTGATGTTGGTTTTTTGGTCATCTAAATGTTGAAGTGGCTCAAATGTGTTGGATGTCTGGATTTCTGGTGGTTGTGTTTGACCTAAGTTTCTTTTTTCCCTGCTTCTGCCTATTTGAACCCAGCTGTTTCGACTCTCTTCCATCTCCCTGGTGGCTTTCAGTCTGCTCAGGGGTGCAGACTTCCATGAATGTGGGTGTGTCAGCTCCTCAAGCTCCTGTTGCTGTCTCATTTCCTCCATCTCCTTTTCTAGCAGGCTTAATCGCTGAAGCAAGTCCTGGATGTGCGGCACTTTACACAGACTTGGTTGAGCTCTGTTGGGTTTTCTCGGATTTCCACATCATGCAGTTGTCACAGATTACTGGCTTGAAGACCATTTTTTTTTTGTTTAGTGTAGCTTCTTCAGCTGTCAACCTGCTTTCAAACTGCTTCTAACTGCGCTGTACTTGTCCACGACTGTACTTCTCCCACGATGTCCTTCCCTGCGCTGTCGCTAGGAAGACTGTCTGCCTTTTTGTTTGTTGTGTTTGTGCTGCGTGCTCCGCTCCTCCCCGTGTCCCAGAACGTCGCGGGATTTGAATCAGCTGCTCGAGTTTCAGCCTATCAGAAAAATACACGCATGCTGCAAGGCTTTAAGCTGCAATGTTTTCTGATTAGCAACTCAGAACAGCCTTGCAAAGCGCCGGCAGTATCCCAGAAAATACCACAGTTTTTGGTCTTGTCTTTTAATTTCCTTCTAGCTCTCTGAATTTTGTTCTGCAGGGATCTTGGCCTGTCTCTTCCAATGTTGTTTGTACCAATGTGGACGACTTCTACCGGGTCATCTCCAGTTGGATTTCTAGGAGCCTGTCCACGTTCTCAGTGATGTGCTTGACAGAGGCTCCTGGAAGGCAGCACACTGTTGTAGTAAGGGGGGTCCAAACGAACTGAACTTGCTGTGTTTCTCAGTATGGAGTCCCAACAATCATGACCTCCCTTCTTTTTGCTGGCTGGTCAGCACTGTTTATAGGTCCTGGGTGTTGTTCTTTCATTCTCTTGATGTTGGTTTTTGGTCATCTAAATGTTGAAGTGGCTCAAATGTGTTGGATGTCTGGATTTCTGGTGGTTGTGTTTGGCAGAAGTTTCTTTTTTCCTGCTTCTGCCTATTTGAACCCAGCTGTTTCGCTCTCTTCCATCTCCCTGGTGGCTTTCAGTCTGCTAGGGGGCAGACTCCATGAATTGTGGGGTGTCAGCTCCTCAGCTCCTGTTGCTGTCTCATTTCCTCCATCTCCTTTTCTAGCAGGCTTAATCGCTGAAGCAAGTCCTGGATGCGGCATCACTACACAAACTTGGTTGAGCTCTGTTGGGTTTTCTGGATTTCCCACATCATGCAGTTGTCACAGATTACTGGCTTGAAGACCATTTTTTTGTTTAGTGTAGCTTCTGCAGCTGTCAACCTGCTTTCAAACTGCTTCTAACTGCGCTGTGCTTGTCACGACTGTACTTCTCCCACGATGTCGCTAGGAAGACTGCCTGCCTTTTTGTTTGTTTGTGTTTGTGCTGCGTGCTCGCTCCTCCCCCGTGTCCCCAGAACGCCATGGGATTTGAATCAGCTTCTCGAGTTTTCAGCTTATCAGAAAAAACACGCAGCTGCAAGGCTTTTAGCTGCAATGTTTTCTGATTAAAGCAACTCCAGATTTAAAGATGTAATTCCTCCTTTCTGCTTCTAACCGCGCTGTACTTGTCCCACGACTGTACTTCTCCCCGATGTCGGCTTCCGCCTGTCGCCAGGGAAGACTGCCTGCCTTTTGTTTGTTTGTGTTTTGTGCTCGTGCTCGCTCCTCCCCGTGTCCCAGAACGCTGGCGATTTGAATCAGCTGCTCAGTTTCAGCTTATCAGAAAAATACACGCAGCTGCAAGACTTTAAGCTGCAATGTTTTCTGATTAAAAGCAACCAGATTTAAAGATGTAATTCCTCCTTTCTGCTTCTAACTGGCGCTGTACTTGTCCACGACTGTACTTCTCCCGCGATGTCGCTTCCACCCGACCATTTGCGAGCTGGTGGGACCCCGAGCAAAGTCGCTGGGGCCCGTGCGCGTGCTGGGGATGTGCCATGGAATATTTGGCGAGTCACTGGTACATTGCGCGTGGTTACTGGGGCCCGTCGCGATCGCAGGAGGTGCCAGGGACCGTTTGGCGAGCTGCTGGAACCCTTGAAGTCGCTGGGGCTGAATGCGATAAGCTTGGGAGGTACCAGGGACCGTTTGGAGAGCGCTAGAACCCCATCTGAAGTCGCTGGGAGACCTGTTGCGTGCTGGGGAGGTGCCAGGGACCATCTGGCGAGATGCTCTGACCCAGCTGGGTCTCTGGGGTATGTGCGCGCTGAGGAAGGTGCCAGGGATCATTTGGCGAAGTTGCTGGGACCCCGCACCGGGTCGCTAGACCCCGTGCACACTTGCTGAGGAGGTGCCAGGGACCATCTGGCAAGCCCGCTGGGACCGGCGGGGTCACTGGGTCCCGTCTTGCCCGCTGGGGGGAGGCCAGTGACCATTTGCGGAGCAGTGGGACCCAGCATAAAAGTCGCTGGGGCCCGTGCGCGTGCTGGGGAGGTGCCAGGGACCATCTGGCGAGATGCTCTGACCCCGCGCTGGGTCTCTGGGGCCCGTGTGCGTGCTGGGGAGGTGCCAGGGATCATTTGGCGAGTTGCTGGGAGCCCGCGCCGGGTCGCTAGACCCCGTGCGCGCGCTGGGGAAGGGCCAGTGACCATTTGCGAGTCGGTGGGACCCCGCGCAAAGTCACTGGGGCCTGTGCGCGTACTGGGGATGTGCCATGGAATATTTGGCAAGCCCTTTCGGACGCTGTCGGGTCTCTGGGGCCCATGTGTGTGCTGGGGAGCTGCCAGGGACCATTTGGCAAGCAGCTGGAAAAACCACACGATGTCGCTGGGGCCCCTGTGCTCGCTGGGGGAGGTGCCGGGACCATTTGGCGAGCTGCTTAGACTCCGCCGATGTCGCTCGGGCCCCCTGCTTGGCGTGCTGCTGAGGTGCCAGGGACAATTTGGCAATCCGCTTGGACCCCCTTGAAGTCGCTGGGGGTTAAATTGGCGCCCTGGGGGGGAGGTGCCAGGGACCATTTGGTGGGACAAGGCGGGGTCGCTGGGCCCTGTACACACACACTTTTGGACGTGCCAGGGACCTTTTGGTGAGCCGCTGGGACCAGCGTGGGGTTGCTGGGCCCGTCGTGCGCTGGGGATGTGCCAGGGACCATTGCGAGGCAGCTGGGACCCCCCCAGCGAGGTCGCTGGGGTCTGTGTGCGTGCTGGGGATGTGCCAGGGACCATTTTGTCGAGCGCTGGAACCCCACGCAAAGTTGCTGGGGCCCGTCTTGGCGTTCTGGGGAATGTGCCAGGGACGTTTTGGCGGGCAGCTCGGGACAGCTGCGTCTCTGGGGCCGATGTGCGTGCTGGGGATGTGCCAGGGACCTTTTGGCGATCCGCTGTGACCCGGGCGAAAGTCGCTGGGCCCGTCTTGGCGTGCCCAGGAGGGGCCAGGGACCATTTGGGCTTAGCTGGGACCCAGCGGATTCGCTGGGAGCCCGTGAGCGTGCTGGGAGGTGCCAGGGACAGTTTGGCAAGCCATTTGGACCACTACCTAATTCACTGGGGTTATTGCTTGTGAGGGAGGTTACAGGGACCATTTGGTGTGGCGCTGGGACCTCAGCGGCTTGGGGTAGCTGGGACCCCATGCTGCACGCTGAGGGATCTGCCAGGGACCATTTAGAGGCCGCTGGGACCCTGTGGCGATATCGGTGGTGCCCGTGCGGCGTGCTGGGGATGTGCCAGGGACCATTTGGCAGGAGCCTCTGGGACCCAGGCGTGAATTAAGCTGGAGCCCCTGTGCTCGCCTGGGGAGGTGCCAGGGACTTTGGTTGGCAGCTGGGACACCTGCAGTAAGCTGGCTGGGGCCGGCTGGCGTACTGGAGAGGTGCCAGGGACAGTCTGGCAAGCTGCTTGGACCACTACCGAATTCGCTGGTGTTAAGATGGCGTGCTGGGGAGGTGCCAGGGACCATCTGCCCACCCAATTGGACCCAGCCTTGAAGTCCCCCTGGTGCCCATCGCAGCTCTGGGGATGTGGCAGGGACCATTTAGAGGAGCCTCTGAGACCACTGGCGCGGGGAGTCTCTGGGGCCCGTGCACACTGGGGGAGGTGTCAGGGACCTTTTGGCAAGCCGTTTGGACTCCTTGGGGTAAGCTGGGGCCCGTCGCGCTCGGGTGAGGTGCCAGGGACCATTCGAGAAGCCGCTGGTACCCCTGGCGTGGTGGGGGAGGTCCCACAGACCATCTGGTGAGCTGCTCGGGACCCAGCGGGGTCTCTGGGGCGCATGTGCGTGCTGGGAGTGTGCCAGGGAACATTTGCGAGAAACTGGGACACCTTGGCGATATCGCTGGGGTCCGTCTGGCGGCGCTTGGATATGCCAGGGACCATTTGGCGAGGCTCTGGGACCCCGGCGCGAGGTCGATGGGGCTCGTGCGTCGGTGGGAGGTGCCAGGGACCGTTTAGCGAGCCACTGGAACCTTAATGTGAAGTCGCTGGGGCCCGTCTGCATTCTGGGGAGGTGCCAGGGACCATTTGGCGAGCCGCCCGAACAACTGCTTGAGTCTCTGGGGCCCGTGTGCGTGCTGGGATGTGCCAGGGGCGATTTTTGCGAGCCGCTTGAACCCTGCAGAAGTCGCTGGGCCTCATGTGCGTGCTGGGGAGGGCCAGGGACCATTTGGCGAGCCGCTGGGACCCTGCATTAAGTTGCTCGGACCCGTCTCTTGGCACTGGGAGGTGTCAGGGACCATTTGAGATGCTGCTGGGACCCCGCTCGAAGTCGCTGGGGCCCGTGCGTGTGCTGGGGATGTGCCAGGGACCATTTGCGAGCCGCTAGGACCCCATTTGAAGTCGCTGGGTCCTGTGCGCGTGCCAGGGTGCGTTGGGACCTCACACGGGGTCGCTGGGGTTCGTGTGCGCACTGGGGAGGTGCCAGGGACCATTTGGTGTGACGGTGGAACCCGACGCGGGGTCTTTGGCCTCATGAGCACGCTGGGGAGGTGCCAGGGACCTTTTGGCAAGCCGCTTGGACTCCACGCGGGGTCGCTGGGGCCTGTGCGCACGCTGGTGAGGTGCCAGGGATCATTTGGCGATCCGCTGGGACCCTGCATTAAGTTGCTGGGGCCCATGCGCGTGCTTGGGAGGTGTCAGGGACCATTTGGGATGCCGCTGGGACCCCGCTTGAAGTCGCTGGGGCCTGTGCGTGTGCCAGGGACCATCTGGCCAGCCAGTCGGACTTTGTGCGGGGTCTCTGGGGCCCGAGTGCTTGCTGGGGAGGTGCCAGGAATCATTTGGCAAGCAGCTGGTACCCAGCGGTAAAAACAAGAGAGCCCGTAAGGCGCACTGGGATGTGCCGGGACCATTCGGCAAGCAGCTGGGACACCACGTGATGTCTCTGGGGCCCCTGCGCTTGCAGGGGAGGTGCCAGGGATAGTTTGGCAAGCCGCTTGGACCACACGCGAAGTCGCTGGGGTTCGTGCGCCCACTGGGGAGGTGCCAGGGACCATCAGGCGAGCCGCTGGGAACCCACGCGGGGTCGCTGGGCCCGCCCTGCAGCTGGGGAGGGGCCAGGGACCATTTTGCAAGCCACTGGGACTCCAGCTTGATGTTGCTGAACCCCGTGCGCGCTCTGGGGATGTGCCAGGGACCATTTGCTAGCCGGTGGGACCCCGCGCGAAGTAGGTGGGGCCAGTGCGCACACTGGGGATGTGCCAGGGAACATTTGGCAAGCCGCTTGAACCGCGTCTTGGGGGTCTCTGGGGCCCATGTGTGTGCTGGGGAGCTGCCAGGGACCATTTGGCAAGCCGCTGGGAAACCACACGATGTCGCTGGGGCCCCTGTGCTTGCTGGGAGGTGCCGGGACCATTTGGCGAGCTGACTTAGACTCCCAGCGATGTCGCTGGGGCCCCTGGGGCGTGCTGGTGAGGTGCCAGGGATAGTTTGGGAAGCCGCTTGGACCACCTTGAGAAGTCGCTGGGGTTAAATCGCCCTGGGGGAGGTGCCAGGGAGTATTGGGCGGTCGTCGCTCGGGACCATGGCGGTGTCTTTGGGACAAGTGTGCATGCTGGGGATGTGCCAGGGATCATTTGGCAGGGCTGGGACCCCTGGCGGGGTCACTGGGCACCATCGTGCGCTGGGGAGGGGTCTGGGACCATTTGGCGAGAAACCGCTGGGACCCACGCTGGGTCTTGGGCCCGATGCACGCCGCAGGGATACGCCAGGGACCATTTGTGAGCTGCTGGGATGCCGCCCGATGTCGCTGGGTCCCGTCTGCGATCATTGGGGTGGAGCCAGGTACTGTTTGGCGAGCCGCTGGACCCGGCGCGGGGTTTCTGGGGCCGATGTGTGTGCTGTGGAGGTGCAGGGACCATTTGGTAAGCCGCTGGGATCCCGATCGAAGTCCCTGTGACCCGTCTTGGCGCTGGGAATGTGCCAGGGACCATGTGTGAGCCGCTGGGACCCCGTGTGAAGTCGCTGGGGCTAGTGCGCACGCTGGGGATGTGCCAGGGACCATTTGGCGAGCCTCTGGGACGTTGAGCGTGGTTGCAGTGGCGCGTGCGTTCGCTGGGGATGTGACAGGGACCGGTTGGCGAACCGCTGGAACCCCACGCGAAGTCGATGGGGCCCGTGCGTGTGCTGGGGAGGTGCCAGGGACCATTTGGCTAGCCGCTCGGACCCCGCGCGGGTTCTGTGGGGCCCGTGTGCGTGCTGGGGAGGTGCCAGGGCCAGTTTTTCAAGCCGCTATCACCACGCGCGATGTCGCTGGGGTTCGTGCGCGCACTGGGGAGGTGCCAGGGATCATTTGACGAGCCGCTGGGACACCACGTGATGTCGCTGGGGCACCTGTGCATGCTGGTGATTTGCCAGGGACAGTTTGGCAAGCCACTTGGACCACGAGCAAAGTCGCTGGGGTTCGTGCGCTATGAAAAGGTGCCAGGGACCATTTGGTGTGATGCTGGGACCCAGCACTTGGTCGCTGGGCCTCGTGCACACTTTGGGGAGGTGCCAGAGACCTTGTGGCGAGCCGCTGGGACTCCACTTGTGTTCGCTGGGGCCCGTGCACACGCTGGTGAGGTGCCAGGGACAATTTGGCGAGCCGCTGGGACTCCACGCCTGGTCACTGGGGTCCGTGCTCGTGCTGGGGATGTGCCAGGGACCATTTGCGAGCTGCTCGGACCACGCGCGAAGTCGCTGTGGCCCGTGCGCACGCTGGGGATGTGCCAGGCACCATTTGCGTGCCGCTAGAACCCCGCGCGTGGATGCTGGGCCCTGTGCGCGCGCTGGGGAGGTGCCAGGGACATTTTGGCGTGTCGCTGTGATCCCGCACGGGGTCGCTGGGGCCCTGTGTGCGTGCTGAGGAGGTGCCAGGGACCATTTTGCAAGACGCTGGGATCCCACGTGCGGTCGCTCGGCGCAGTGCGTGCACTGGGGAGGTGCCAGGTACATTTTGGCGAGCTGCTGGGACCCCACGCGGGGTCGTTGGGGCTAGTGTGCGCGCTGGGGAAGTGTCAGGGACCATTTGTCGAGCCACTCGGATCCCGCGCTGGGCCTTTGGGGCCTGTGCGCGTGTTGGGGAGGTGCCAGGAAACATTTGGCGAGCCGCTGGGACACAGCGCGGGGTCGCATGGCCCCGTGCGCCAGCTGCGGAGGTGCCAGGGATAGTTTGGGAAGCCGCTTGGACCCACTTGCGAAATTAAGCTAGGGTTCCGTCGCCCACTGGGAGGTGCCAGGGACCATTAGGCCGTCTTTCGGTCCATGGCGGTGTCTTTGGGACAAGTGTGCATGCTGGGGATGTGCAAGGGATCATTTGGCAGGACGCTGGGACCCTACGCGGGGTCGCTGGGCACCATGCGTGCGCTGGGGATGTGCCAGGCACCATTTGCGTGCCGCTAGAACCCCGCGTGTGGATGCTGGGCCCTGTGCGCGCGCTGGGGAGGTGCCAGGAAACATTTGGCGAGCAGCTGGGACACAGCTTGGCGGGGTCACTTATGGCCCCGTCATGCCAGCTGTGGAGGTGCCAGAAGGCATTTGGTGAACTGCTTTCGGACCCCGCACAAAGTCGCTGGGGTCCATGTCCTTGAGGGAGTTGGGGATGTGCCAGGGACCATTTGAGAGCTGCTGGGTCCCCAAGCGTGGTTGCTGGGCCCTGTGCGTGCGCTGGGTAGGAGCCAGGGATCATTTGGCGAGCTGCTGGGACCCCCCGCAGGGGGGTCTCTGACCCCGTTGTGTGCTGTGGAGGTGCCAGGGATCATTTGGTGAGCTGCTGGGACCCAGCGTGAGATTGCTGTGTGTGGCCCCGTCTTGTATGGGGGTTGTGCCAGGGACCATTTGCTAGCCAGTGGGACCCCTTGAGTCAGGTGGGGCCAGTGTGCACACTGGGGATGTGCCAGGGAACATTCGTGAGCAGCTTGGACCCGCGTCTGGGGTCTCTGGGGCCGATGTGTGTGTGCTGGGGAGCTGCCAGGGACCATTTGGCAAACGCTGGGACCCTTGGCGGTGTCGCAGGACCCCGTCGCGGCGTGCTGAGGATGTGCCGGGACCATTCGACAAGCAGCTGGGACACCACAGCGATGTCGCTGGGGCCCCTGTGCTCGCTGGGAGGTGCCGGGACCATTTGGCGAGCTGCTAAAACTCCCGCGATGTCGCTGGGGCCCCCCTCGCGGCGTGCTGGTGAGGTGCCAGGGATAGTTTGGGGAAGCAGCTTGGACCAGCAGAAGTCGCTGGGGTTAAATCGCCCACTGGGGAGGTGCCAGGGGACCATTAGGCGAGTCGCTCGGTCCACGCGCGGTGTCTTTGGGACAAGTGTGCATGCTGGGGATGTGCAAGGGATCATTTGGCAGGACGCTGGGACCCTACGCGGGGTCGCTAGGCACCATGCGTGCGCTGGGAGGGGTCACGGACCATTTGGCGAGCCGCTGGGACCCCACGCTGGGTCTTGGGCCCCGTGCACGCGCTGGGGAGGGGCCAGGGACCATTTTGCGAGCCGCTTGGACCCCGTGCGATGTTGCTGGGGCCCGTGCGCACTGGGGATGTGCCAGGGGCCATTTACGAGCCGCTGGGATACCGCGCAATGTCGCTGGGTCCCGTGCGATCGTTGGGGAGGAGCCAGGGACTGTTTGGCGAGCCACTGGACCCTGCGCGGGGTTTCTGGGGCCCGTGTGTGTGCTGTGGAGGTGCTAGGGATCATTTGGTGAGCCGCTGGTGCCCCGCTCGGGGTCGCTGGGCCCCGTTCACGCGCTGGGGAGGGGCCAGGGACCATTTGGTAATCCGCTGGGATCCCGATCGACGTCCCTGGGACCCGTGCGCACTGGGGATGTGCCAGGGACATTGTGTGAGCCGCTGGGACCCCGTGCGAAGTCGCTGGGGCTGAGTGCCAGGGACCATTTGGCGAGCCTCTGGGACGCTGAGCGTGGTTGCAGGGGCCCGTGCGTTCGCTGGGGATGTGACAGGGACCGTTTGGCGAACCGCTGGAACCCCACGCGAAGTCGCTGGGGCCCGTGCGTGTGCTGGGGAGGTGCCAGGGACCATTTGGCAAGCCGCTGGGACCTGGGAGCGGTGTCGCAGGACCCCATCGTAGCGCTGGGGATGTGCCGGGACCATTCGACAAGCAGCTGGGACACCACGCGATGTCGCTGGGGCCCCTGTGCTCGCTGGGGAGGTGCCCGGGACCATTTGGCGAGCTGCTTAGACTCCACGCGATGTCGCTGGGGCCCCTGCGCGTGCTGGTGAGGTGCCAGGGATAGTTTGGGAAGCAGCTTGGACCCCATCTTGGTCGCTGGGGTTCGTCGCCCACTGGGGAGGTGCCAGGGACCATTGGGCGGTCGCTCGGACCATGCGCGGTGTCTTTGGGACAAGTGTGCATGCTGGGGATGTGCCAGGGATCATTTGGCAGGGCGCTGGGACCCTCTGTGGGAGTAGCTGGGCACCATCACGTGCGCTGGGAGGGTCCTGGACCATTTGGTGACGCTGGGACCCAGCGCTGTGTCTTGGACCAAGTGCTTGGCAGCTGGGGAGGGACAGGGACCATTTTGCAAGCCGCTTGGACCCCGGCGATGTCGCTGGGGCCCCGTCTTGCCTGAGGGGATGTGCCAGGGACCATTTGCGAGCAGCTAGGATACCGCCACGATAATCGCTGGGTCCCGTGCGATCGTTAGGGGGAGCCAGGGACTGTTTTTGGAGCCGCTGGACCCTGCACCGGGTTTCTGGGGCCCGTATTGTGTGCTGTGGAGGTGCCAGGGATCATTTGGTCAGCTGCTGGGACCTTTGAAGTTGCTGTGGCCCGTCGCCGCTTCTGGGGTTGTGCCAGGGACCATTTGCTAGCGGTGGGACCCTGAAGTCGGTAAGACCAGATCGCACACTGAGGGATGTGCCAGGGAACATTTGGCGAGCAGCTCGGGACCCGGCGTCTGGGGTCTCTGGGGCCCCATGTGTGTGCTGGGGAGCTGCCAGGGGAACATTTGGCAAGCCGCTGGGATCCATGTGATTGTAGCAGGACCCTGTCTTGCGCTGGGGATGTGCCGGGACCATTCGACAAGCAGCTGGGACACCACGTGATGTCACTGGGGCCCCTGTGCTCGCTGTGGAGGTGCCCGGGACCATTTGGCGAGCTGCTTGGACCCCGCGCGATGTTGCTGGGCACCATGCGTGCGCTGGGGAGGTGCCAGGTACATTTTGGCGAGCCGCTGGGACCCCGCGCTGGGTCTTGGGCCAAGTGCACGCGCTGGGGAGGGGCCAGGGACCATTTTGCAAGCCGCTTGGACCCCGCGCGATGTCGCTGGGGCCCGTGCGCACTGGGGATGTGCCAGGGACCATTTGAGAGCCGCTGGGATACCGCACGATGTCGCTGGGTCCCGTGCGATCGTTAGGGAGGAGCCAGGGACTGTTTGGCGAGCCGCTGGACCCTGCACCGGGTTTCTGGGGCCCGTGTGTGTGCTGTGGAGGTGCCAGGGATCATTTGGTCAGCTGCTGGGACCCTTGAAGTTGCTGTGGCCCGTCTTGTCATCTGAGGTTGTGCCAGGGGCCATTTGCTAGCCGGTGGGACCCCGCGCAAAGTCGGTGGGGCCAGATCGCACACTGGGGATGTGCCAGGGAACATTTGGCGAGCCGCTCGGACCGCGTGCGGGGTCTCTGGGGCCCATGTGTGTGCTGGGGAGCTGCCAGGGAACATTTGGCAAGCGCTGGGATCCCAGCGGGTGTAGCAGGACCCGTCTTGGCGCTGGGGATGTGCCGGGACCATTCGACAAGCAGCTGGGACACCACGTGATGTCGCTGGGTCCCGTGCGATCGTTGGGGAGGAGCCAGGGACTGTTTGGCGAGCCGCTGGACCCCGCGCGTGGTTTCTGGGGCCCGTGTGTGTGCTGTGGAGGTGCCAGGGATCATTTGGTGCCGCTGGTGCCCTTTCGAGGTCATGGGCCCGTTCCCGTGCTGGGGAGGGGCCAGGGACCATTTGGTAAGCCGCTGGGATCCGATCGAAGTCCCTGGGACCTGTGCGCTGGGGATGTGCCAGGGACCATGTGTGAGCGCTGGGACCCCGTGCGAAGTCGCTGGGGCTAGTCGCTTGCGCTGGGGATGTGGCAGGGACCATTTGGCGAGCCTCTGGGACGCTGGCGTGGTTGCAGGGGCCCGTCGTTCGCTGGGGATTTGACAGGGACCGTTTGGCGAACCGCTGGAACCCAGCGGAGTCGCTGGGGCCCGTCTTGGCGATGCTGGGGAGGTGCCAGGGACCATTTGGCTAGCCGCTCAGACCCCCGGGTTCTGTGGGGCCCATGTCGTGCTGGGGAGGTGCCAGGGCCAGTTTTTCAAGCCGCTATCTGCGCCTGGTCACTGGGGTCCGTGCTCGTGCTGGGGATGTGCCAGGGGACCATTTTGCGGCTGCTGGGACCCCCAGCGTGGTCGCTGGCCCGCGGCGCACGCTTGGGATGTGCCAGGCACCATTTAGTGCAGTAGAACCCATGCGCGTGAATGCTGGGCCTTTGCGGCGTGCTGGGAGGTACCAGGGATAGTTTGGCGAGCTGATGGGACCCCACGCGGGGTCGCTGGGCCCTGTCTTGTAGCTGGGGAGGTGCCAGGGACATTTTGGCGTGTCACTGTGTTACCGCACAGGGTAAGCTGGGGCCCTGTGTGTGTGCTGAGAGGTGCCAGGGACCATTTTGCAAGGCGCTGGGACTCCATGTCGGTCGCTCTCGGCGCAGTCGCGTGCACTGGGGAGGTGCCAGGTACATTTTGGCGAGCAGCTGGGACCCCCACGCGGGGTCGCTGGGGCTAGTGTGCGCGCTGGGGATGTGTCAGGGACCATTTGTCGAGCCACTAGGACCACTGGCAGCGGGTCGCTGACCCCGTCGCGCTTTCTCTTGAGGGGCCAGGAAACATTTGGCGAAGCCCCAGGGCCAGCTCGCATGAGGAGCCAGAGAGCATTTGGTGAACTGCTGGGACCCGCACAAAGTCGCTGGGGTCCCATGCGCGGTTGTGGATGTGCCAGGGACCATTTGCGAGCTGCTGGGTCCCCAGCGTGGTTGCTGGGCCCTGTGCGTGCGCTGGGTAGGAGCCAGGGATCATTTGGCGGAGGTGCTGGGACCCCCGCGGGGGTCGCTGGGGCCCGTGCATGTGCTGGGGAGGAGCCAGGGACTGTTTGGCGAGCTGCTGGACCCCACCTGGGTTTCTGGGGCCCATGTGTGTGCTGTGGAGGTGCCAGGGATCATTTGTGAGCTGCTGGGACCCTCGTGGAAGTTGCTGTGGCCGTGCGCATGCTGGGGTTGTGCCAGGGACCATTTGCTAGCGGTGGGACCCCGCTGCAGAAGTCGGTGGGGCCAGTGCACACACTGAGGGATGTGCCAGGGAACATTGGTGAGCACCCTTTCGGACCCGGCGTCTTGGTCTCTGGGGCCCATGTGTGTGCTGGGGAGCTGCCAGGGAACATTTGGCAAGCAGCTGGGATCCCAGCGGTGTAGCAGGACCCTGTAATGGCAGCTGGGGATGTGCCAGGACCATTCGACAAGCAGCTGGGACACCCAGCGATGTCGCTGGGGCCCCCCTGTGCTCCGCTGGGGAGGTGCCCCGGGACCATTTGCGAACTGCTTAGACTCAGCGATGTGGCTGGGGCCCCTGCGGCGTGCTGGTGAGGTGCCAGGGATAGTTTGGGAAGCTTGCGCTTGGACCACGTCTTGAAAGTCGCTAGGGTTCGCGTCGCCCACTGAGGAGGTGCCAGGGACCATTGGGCGAGTCGCTCGGGTCCATGGCGGTGTCTTTGGGACAAGTGTGCATGCTGGGGATGTGCCAGGGATCATTTGGCAGGGCGCTGGGACCCTCTGGCCGGGGTCGCGGCTGGGCACCATCGTGCACTGGGGAGGGGTCCACCCGGACCATTTGGCGAGCAGCTGGGACCCCACGCTGGGTCTTGGGCCCCATGCAGCGCTGGGAGGGGCCAGGGACCATTTGCAAGCCGCTTGGACCCAGCGATGATGTCGCTGGAGCCCGTCATGCGCACAGGGATGTGCCAGGGACCATTTGCTAGCTGCTGGGATACCTGCGATGTCGCTGGGTCCCGTCTGCGATCGTTGGGGAGGAGCCAGGGACTGTTTGGCGGCAGCTGGACCCTCTTGCGGGGTTTCTGGGGCCCGTGTGTGTGCTGTGGAGGTGCCAGGGATCATTTGGTGAGCCGCTGGTGCCCCGCTCGGGGTCGCTGGGCCCCGTTCATGCGCTGGGGAGGGGCCAGGGTCCATTTCGCGAGCAGCTGGGACCCACGCTGGTCGCTGGGCCCCTTGCACGCTGTGGAAGTGCCAGGGACCATTTGGCGAAGCCGTTTGGACCCGCTGCGGGGTTGATGGGGCCGATGCGTGCTGGGGAGGTGCCAGGGACAACTTGGCGAGCGCTAGGACACCGCGCAGGGTCACAGGGTCCAATGTGCGTGCTGGGGAGGTGCCAGAGACAGTTTGGCGAGCCGCTGGGACCCCGCGCGGGGTCGCTGGGGCCCATGTGCACACTGGGGAGGTGCCAGGTATGGATTGGAGAGCCGCTGGGACCCCGCGGGGTCGCTAGTGTCAGTGCACGCACTGGGGAGGTGCCAGGGACCATTTGGTGAGCTGCTGGGAGCCGGGCTGGGCTGCTGGTGCCCGTGCTCGGCGCTGGGAGGTGCCAGGGACATATTGGCGAGCGCTGGGACCCCCCATGGGGTCGCTGGAGAATGTGTGCGCTGGAGAGGTGTCAGGGACTATTTGGCGAGGCCGCTGGGACCCCAGCGCTTGGGGTGGCTGGGGCCCTGGCGTATGCTGGGGAGGTGCCAGGGGAACGTTTGCGAGCCACTGGGACCCACGCCCAGGGTCGCTAGGAACGCGTCTTGGCGTGCTGTGGAGAGGTGCCAGGGAATGTTTGCGAGCCACTGGGACCACAGCCAGGGGGTCGCTGGGCCCGTCTTGGCGGGCTGCGGAGGTGCCAGGGAACATTTGGCGGCGGCTGGGACACATCGCGGGGTCACAGGGCCCCTGTCGCGTGCGCTGAGTAGGTGCCAGGGATCGACTGCAGCTGCTGGGTCCCCGCGTGTGGTTGCTGGGCCCCGTCTCGGCTCTGAGGGGAGGTGCCAGGGACAACTTGGCGAGCAGCTAGGACCCAGCGCGGGGGGCAGATTACAGTGTGCGTGCAGGGGAGGTGCCAGGAACAGTTTGGCGACCCCCTGGGACCTACTGTTGGTCGGTGGGCCCGTCTTGCGCTGGGTGATGCAAGGGACCATTTGGCGAGCTGCTGGGACCTCACGTGCGGTCGTCGGGCCCAGTGCGCATGCTTGGGAGGTGCTAGGGACATTTTGGCGAGCCGCTGGGACCGCATGCGTGGTCGCTGGGCCCTGTCTTGGCGTGCTGGGGAGGTGCCAGGGACCATTTGGCGGGCAGCTGGGACACGCGCAGGGTGCAGCTGGGAACGCGATCTTGGCGTGCTGTGGAGGTGCCAGGGGCGTTTGGCGTCGGCTGGGACACAGCGCGGGGTCGCAGGGCCCTGTGCGTGCGCTGGGTAGGTGCCAGGGATCATTTGGCGAGCTGCTGTGTCCCCACGTGTGGTTGCTGTGCCCTGTGCGTGCGCTGGGTAGGTGCCAGGGATCATTTGGCGTGCTGCTGGGACCCCGCGTGGGGTTACTGGGCCCTGAGCGCATGCTGGGGAGGTGCCAGGGACCGTTTGGCGAAAGCAGCTGGGACCCAGCGCTCGTGCCAGGGGAACATTTGGGGCCCTGTCGCAGGGGCCCGACCTGTGGATGTGCCAGGAACCATTTGCGAGCTGCTGGGCCCCCACGCGTGGTTGCTGGGCCCTGTGCGTGCGCTGGGTAGGTGCCAGGGATCATTTGGCAGCAGTGTGGAGTAGTGGTTAGGGCTCTGGACTCTTGACCGGAGGGTTGTGGGTTCAATCCCCAGTGGGGACACTGCTGTTGTACCCTTGAGCAAGGTACTTTACCTGAATTGCTCCAGTAATAACCCAACTGTATAAATGGGTAATTGTATGTAAAAATAATGTGATATCTGTAAAATGTGAAATAATGTATAATGTGATATGTTGTAACAATTGTAAGTAAGCCCTGGATTAGGGCTGCTAAAAATAAATAAAATAATAATAATAATAATAATAATAATAATTTGGCGAGCTGCTGGGACCCTGCGATGGTCGCTGGACCCCTGAGCACGCTGTGGAAGTGCCAGGGACCATTTGGCGAGCAGCTTGGTTTCGTGCAGGGGTCGCTGGGGCCGTCTGCGTTCTGGGGGAGGTGCCAGGGAAAATTTGGCGGAGCTGCTAGAACCCCGCGGGGTTGCAGGGTACAGTGTGCATGCTGGGGAGGTGCCAGAGACAGTTTGGCGACCCCCTGGGTCCCCGCGCAGGGTCGGTGGGCCCCGTGCGCACGCTGGGGATGTACAAGGGACATTTTGGTGAGCCGCTAGAACCCCACGCATGGTCAATGTGTACTGGACGAGTGCTGGGGAATTGCCAGTGAGTATTTGTTGAGCCACTAGGATGCTGCGTGTGGTCGCTGGGCCCAGTGCACGTGCTGGGAAGATGCCAGGGTCCGTTTGGCGTGCCGCTGGGACCCCGCGTGGGGTCACTGGGACCTGTGCGCGTGCTGGGGAGGTGCCAGGGACTGTTTGGCGAGACGCTGGAACTCCGCGTGGGGTCGCTAGGGCACGTGCACATGCTGCGTAGGTTTCAGGGATCGTTTGGCGAGCCGCTGGGACCACGCTTAGCCCCAGCTGGGCCCCCATGCAGCGGGCTGGGGAGGTGCTTGGGACATTTTGGCGATTAAAGCTGGGTCCCCACGCCTGGTCGCTGGGCCCTGTCTGGCGTGCTGGGGAGGTGCCAGGGACCGTTTGGCGAACGCTGGGACCCCACAGAGGGTCACTGGGCCCCTGCTTGAGCTGGAGAGGTGCCAGGGAACATTTTGGCGGCTGGGGCGCATCGTGGGGTCACCAGGGCCCTGTGCGTGCGCTGGGTAGGTGCCAGGGACAACTTGGCGAGCCGCTAGGACCGCATCGCGTGGTGGCTGGGCCCTGTCTTGGCGTGCTGGGAGGTGCCAGGGACCGTTTGGCGAGCAGCTGGGACACAGCGCGCCCAGGGTCGCTAGGGCGTCTTGCGCGTGCTGTGGAGGTGCCAGGGAGCGTTTGGCGTCGGCTGGGACACAGCGCCAGGGTCCGCAGGGCCCAGTCGTCGCGCTGGGTAGGTGCCAGGGATCATTTGGCGAGCTGCTGTGTCCCCACGATGTGGTTGCTGTGCCCGTCTGGGCTGGAAAGGTGCCAGGGACAACTTGGCGAGCCGCTGGGACCCACGCGGGGTCGCTGGGCCCGTCTGTGACCTGTGGATGTGCCAGGAACCATTTGACTGCTGGGTCCCCCGGCGTGGTTGCTGGGCCTGTCGTGCGCTGGTAGGTGCCAGGGATAATTTGGCGTGCTGCTGGGACCCAGCGTGGGGTTACTGGGCCCTGGCGCATGCTGGGGAGGTGCCAGGGACCGTTTTCGCGGCAGCTGGGACACCGCGCTGGATTAAGCTAGAACGCGTCGCGTGCTGTGGAGGTGCCAGGGAACATTTGGCGAGCCACTGGGACCCAGCGCGGGGGTCGCGGGGCCCTGTCCCTGACCTGTAGATGTGCCAGGAACCCGAGCTGCTGGGCCCCCACGGCGTGGTTGCTGGGCCCTGTCGTGCGCTGGGTAAGTGCCAGGGATCATTTGGCGTGCTGCTGGGACCCTGCGCGTGGGGCTGGACCCCTTGGGCCGCTGTGGAAGTGCCAGGGACCATTTGGCGAGCAGCTTGGTTTCCGTGCGGGGCAGCTGGGGCCATGCACGTTCTGGGGGAGGTGCCAGGGAAAGGTGGCGGCTGCTAACCCCACGCGGGGGTCGCGGGGTACAGTGTGCATGCTGGGAGGTGCCAGAGACAGTTTGGCGACCCCCTGGGTCCCAGCGCGGGGGGTCGGTGGGCCCCGTCTTGCCGCTGAAGGATGTACCAGGGGACATTTTGGTGAGCCGCTAGAAACCATGGTTGTACTGGGCGAGTGCTGGGGAATTGCCAGTGAGTATTTGTTGTTGAGCCACTAGGGGTTGCGTGTGGCCCTGGGCCCAGTGCACTTGCTGGGAAGATGCCAGGGTCGTTTGGCGTGCCGCTGGGAACCAGCGTGGGTCACTGGGACCTGTCTGGCGTGCTGGGAGGTGCCAGGGACTGTTTGGCGAGGCAGCTGGAACTCAGCGTGGGGTAAGCTAGAACGCAATGCGCGTGCTGCGTGTGAGTTTCAGGGATCGTTTGGCGAGCAGCTGGGACTCAGCGCGGGGGTCGCTGGGCCCCATCTTGTGGGCTGGGGAGGTGCTTGGGACATTTTGGCGAGTCGCTGGGTCCCCACGCCTGGTCGCTGGGCCCTGTGCGCGTGCTGGGGAGGTGCCAGGGACCGTTTGGCGAGCCGCTGGGACACAGCGCGTGGTCGCTAGGGCACGTGCGCGTGCTGCAGAGGTGCCAGGGAACATTTGGCGAGCCACTGGGACCCCACGCAGGGTCGCTGGGCCCCTTGCGCGAGCTGGAGAGGTGCCAGGGAATATTTGGCGAGCGGCTGGGACACATCGTAGGGTCGCAGGGCCCTGTGCGTGCGCTGGGTAGGTGCCAGGGACAACTTGGCGAGCCGCTAGGACCCCGCGCAGGGTTGCAGGGTACAGTGTACATGCTGGGGAGGTGCCAGAGACAGTTTGGCGAGCCCCTTGGACCAGCAGGGGGTCGGTGGGCCCCTGTCGCATAAGCTGGGATGGTGCAAGGGACCATTTGGCAAGCTGCTGGGACGTCGCGTGCGGTTGTCGGGCCCAGTGCGCATGCTTGGGAACTGCCAGGGACATTTTGGCGAGCCGCTGGGACCCCACGCGTGGTCGCTGGGGACTGGACGAGCGTAGTCCCTGGGCCCCGTGAACGTGCTGGGGAGATGCCAGGGACCATTTGGCGTGCCGCTGGGACACCGCGTGGGGTTACTGGGCCCTGTCTCTTGGCGTGCTGGGGAGGTGACAGGGACGTTTGGCGAGCAGCTGGGACACCTGGGGGAATTAAGCTAGGGCACATCACGTGTGCTGCTTGGGGCGTGCCAGGGGCGTTTGGCGAGCCACTGGGACCCAGCGGGGGTCGCTGGGCCCGTCTTGCGACCTCTGGATGTGTTAAGGAACCATTTGCGAGCTGCTGGGTCCCCACGCGTGGTTGCTGGGTAGGTGCCAGGGATCGTTTGGCGAGCTGCTTGGTCTCCACGCGTGGTTGCTGGGCCCCGTGCGCACGCTGGGGAGGTGCCAGGGACAACTTGGCGAGCCGCTAGGACCCCGCACAGGGTTGCAGGGTACAGTGTGCATGCTGGGGAGGTGCCAGAGACAGTTTGGCAAGCCCCTGGGACCCCGCGTGGGGTTGGTGGGCCCGTCATTAAGCTGGGATGGTGCAAGGGACCATTTGGCGAGCCACTGGGACCCAGCGGGGGGTCGCTGGGCCCGTCTTGCGACCTCTGGATGTGCTAGGAACCATTGCTGAGCTGCTGGGTTTTACAGCGTGGTTGCAGGGTAGGTGCCAGGGATCATTTGGCGAGCTGCTGGGACCCCACACGGGGTCTCTGGGGCCCGTGTGTGTGCTGGGGAGGTGCCAGTTACCATTTGGCAAGCCACTGGGACACCGCGTGGCGTCGGTGGGCCCCATGCGCATGCTGGGGAGGTGCCAGGGACCATTTGGCGAGCCAATGGGACTCTGAGCGTGGTCACTGGGCCCAGTACAAGTGTTGGGGAGGCACAAGGGACGGTTTGACGAGCCTCTGGGGCCCCGCACAGGCTCGCTGATGCCTGTGTGCGTGATGGGGTGGTGCCAGGGACTGTTTGCCGAGCCGCTGGGACCCGTGGTCGCTAACCCGTAGCCCGGCGCGCACTGGTGAGGGCCAGTGACCATTTGGCGAGCTGCTTGGACCCGGCGTAAAGTCGCCAGGGACCATTTGCGAGCTGCTGGATCCCCCCAGTGGTTTCTGGGCCTGTATGCGTGTGATGGGTAGGTGCCAGGGATCATTTGGCGAGCAGCTGGGTCCCCCTGCGTGGTTGCTGGGCCCGTCTTGGCAGCTGAGGGAGGTGCCAGGGACATTTTGGAGGCAGCTGGCACCCCCCCGTGGGGTCTCTGGGGACTGGACGAGCGCTGGGGAATTGCCAGGGACCATTTTGTGAGCTGCTAGGACCCCTGCAGCGTCAAGCTGGGCCCGATG